>JAFHBW010000152.1:0-58518 GCA_019022765.1 Westerdykella sp. P71 | reverse complement strand
ATAGAGGTGATAGCAAGCTGAACATCTGCTTCATTTGAAGCTGATTGAGTAGCGCTGCGTTGAGCCATTGTACGTTGAGATGAGAGAGGTGGGCAAAGTTGGTGGGGTGCGGCGCTCGCCCGTGTGCGGCGCTCGCCCGTGGAACACGTTATCTCTTTATCAAACATGACTCCATCAACAGATTCCGCTTGCTGACTGGATTCGTGGGTGTTTCACGTCTAAGCGCTCAGCCACAGGTTGATCTGCATCCAAAGCAACCAAGACCGCCTATTGGACCACAGCGACAGTGCCCCTGTGTGCGATCTACCCGCCTGCATTCCAGAAATATATCTGGAGAGTGGAGACGTCATAAGAGGCGGTGCCACATGTGAATGTGAGCTCTGTGGATTTTCCTCTTTGTCCGGGTCGAGTCGCGTCTTGAACTCTAACACTTTCTTATCTACGTATACATGTGCATGTGCTAGCATTGTGAGAGACAATCGCTTTGTCCATGGTCTCGAGCTAAGGGCCATGAAAGGAAGACGTCTCAGTGAGA
Organism: Westerdykella sp. P71; assembly: GCA_019022765.1. NCBI lineage: Eukaryota > Fungi > Ascomycota > Dothideomycetes > Pleosporales > Sporormiaceae > Westerdykella > Westerdykella sp. P71. The sequence goes on along the minus strand of JAFHBW010000152.1, from coordinate 57,983 downwards.
CTTGAGAAGATCTCTCGACAATTTTATCGATCACTTTCTCCAAAGCAAAAGAACATCTCATTCAAGATGTCCGATGTATTTGGCGGTAAAAACTGCAGTGTCGTTCCCAATGCAGTCCGACCCGACGCAGGCGTCGCCGGTCCTGGTGTAAGTCCTCTACGTTCCCTTCTTTCTATGGACTCTACCCTAGGGTACTGACCGCGGACTAACCTTCCCCCAGGTTCTCCTCTCCTTCATAATCACAAACTTCCTCTCCCTTGGCCTCTCCGCTGCCATCATCCTCCTGAACCTTCGCTCCAGCACCTCCGCCCTCATCCCTCGCAAACTCCTCCTCTCCTTCTCCGACCAGCAAATCCTGACCGGAATCGGCATTCAATGTGTCGCTCTGGCGAAGATGAATCACATGGTCCCCTACCACTTCTTCATCGTCTGGCTGCTCTCCCTTCTATCCACCGCGACGAACTTGGCGACTCTGTTGGCGCTCGTGAATGATTTCCGCAGGGACTGGGTGCTGAGGTGGTTGAGGCAGGTGCTTATGATTGGGAATCTGGGACTGCAGTGTTTGAGTGGGATTTTTGTCCTGCAGACCGTGATGCGGAATCTTGAGCCCCGGTTACCGATCGCGTGCGTCTGGGAGGTAGGGACTCGAGGCGGTCCGCGGGGGAATGCGGCGATTAGTATCGCCGGCACGATTGCCGTCATCGCTGGAAATGTCGTCGTGTTTGTGCTGAGCACGTGGTATTTGCACAGTAAGCAGAACCCGCGGTGGATGAAGAGTGTGCAGGTTGTGGGGCTGATGATGCTGGTGGCCATGGGGATTGGGGCGACGGTCCGGGTGGTGATGGAGAGTTCAGCGTTCGGGAAGCCGCCCGAGGGAGTGAGGTTGCAGGGTAACGGGGAGAGGGAGTGGAGTTACGGGCAGTTATTGCCGCTGCTTTTGTTGGTGCTGCCGCTTGTGAGTGCGTTGGAGATTGTAAGAGGGGAGGTTAAGGTGCCGAAGAAGAGGGGGGAGGACGAAGAGGAAGAGGTTATGCCGCTTGTGGAGCAGGTGAGGAAATAGGGGCTCCGTGAGGTTTGACTGGGGTTTTAAAGGGTGTATGAGGGATGTCGTCGATGATTTGTGGGCATCCTCTGGGTTCGCCTGAATGGAGTCGACGACTGGGCCAATTGAAACCATATCGCTGTAGGAGGCTTCTAACAATTGAGCCAAGGCCAAGGTACGGCCCCAAGTTCATGTTTCTTGAGGCAATGGATCTAAGGATCTATAAAATCGCTTGGGTTTCGAGAACCATTGCACTATGCAATAGTTGGACATGTGTTGGTTTTCCTTTGTCTAGCAGCTTCTATCCCCTGTATAGTTAGATTGTTAGATGTCAAAGACTTTCCATTTGTTTGTGTTTGTCTTACAGCTCTGTATACATATATACAGAGTTTTTCACCTTAGATAGACTTCATAGACTCATTCATCTTCTCATTTCCACTGTTCAACAACATGTTCGGTTTTGCAACAGTCGGTGAAAGGGCGATGCTCCACACCGCATCCCACTGTCCAACGACGTCCTCGTGATTGCCTCGGAGACCTAATGGCGCCCCACACGCGTTGTTGATTTCAAACAAACATTCAACCTGCGCCGCGTCGCGTCGCGCCCACTGCAAACACTCATTTCGTTATGATCTATATATTCTAGTCAACACCCTCCACCCAACCCCCCGTACCCGTCCTCTCCCGCTTCCTCATCAACAGCGGCACGCGCAGACACCTCGAAAAAATGCTTGAAACCGCTGAAGATCGAGCGTTCTGGCTGAATCTCTCCCTTGCCAAAGAGCTTGGGCTTCATACAGATGCGGATTGGGATGCGATAGGTCACAACACCTCCGCAGAAGCCAGGAACGGCAATAGGATCGTAAATGGCCCAAAATCTCTCGGATTTCTTGAAGGATTTGGTGCAAGCAGTTGTGCCGGGAATGATTCATTTGATCAGCACGACACTCACGGGAGAGGTGATACCCACAGGACGCAAGCAAGAGCTACGCTTTGAAATAGAGCTAGAATATGCTGACATTGCAGGAGACCTCAGAGTCGAAGAGAAAAGTCTTTCGGCTCAGAAATCTTTTGTAAACCATTTGCATGCCAAAGCCCGACGTGTTAGTACAGTCCGGAAATACGAGCTCTTCCATCAACTTGGAATTTCCAAGGCACACGACGAAGTCAGGCAAATCCCTCTTGAAGGCGCAACAATCAAGGCTGTTTGGTTAGACCACTACCGGCAAGTAAAGCCCAAACCTTGTAATTTTGTGGGCGAGACCGGTATACACGAGGCGGATGCGGCACTCCGAAACGCATATGAGGAGCACACATGCCAAGGGCACGACCTCCACCGCTTAGTTCTTTGGACGGATGGGACAACTCTACAAGGTGGCGCTTCCGCTGTCGCTCATCGGCTCGCAATGGCAAACAAAGGTGCCTGGGCACCATGGAGACTTCATGGATTTAAGCTATATTTCCGCTCGCTTCATGATGTAAACAACAATACTGCGGAATGTGTGGCCGTCCTCAAAGCTTTCGAAATTGCCACCCTAGAAGTCAAGGCGAATCCAAGATGATTCAAGAGCGTGACTGTTTACACGGACTCCACCTCTGTGATTCAGTGGATTCGCAAAAATGATTGGACCGGACCAGCTGGTACACTCATTTATCTGATCAGCAAGAAGGCAAAGGCTCTACAAACGCTAGGCGTGAAAACACAGATATATTGGGTACCAGGACATTCTCGAGTATGCGCTGAGATACATTTTTCCGGACTGCATGCTAACCTTTCCAGGTCCCAGGGAACGTGCTGGCGGACTGGCTGGCCGCCTTCGCAGCACATTCAACCCACAACGATATCAACGGCTTGAATGACAGTATCGCTGAAGAATCAAGCGAAGAAACTGATAAAATTGTGAGTTCGAATTGTAACTTTTGGGGATTGAGGCTCGTAAGCAGAGGCCGTTGAAGCCGTACATCTTGCAGACGAAAACAGGAGCATGTAAAGATCGTTTGGACCTGTTGTTAATTCGCACGCGAAGGATGAGGATGAGCTTGAAAGATTCATAAAGGAGATTAAGGCAATGGACGGCTAATAACGATGGATTGCCCTCTTGTGGATCGGTAGTTTGTTAGGGCTAGGCCAATCAAGCTTTCGGAACATGCAGTAGCACCCGGGTAATAGTAAATATCGTGACGTAGGTGATAGAAAATGAGTCGCTTTAATGTTCGAGATTACCGCGTCGTAGCTGTTAATACCTAAGCGGAACACACAAGTATACACGTCTAACTGCACAGGATCAGCCGTAGATGCAGAAAACAAGTCGATTAAAGCGGCTTAGCTAGACTCTATATTTGCAGATCTAGTAATAAGCATATAAGGATTGTTAGGATAGAGTTACACTTTTTCTGTAACTTTAATAACACTCTGCTATTGTAGGTTAATATACAGCTTTAGAAGAACGCGCTGTTCGACTTATGTTCTTAACCTCCCAAGGCCTACAGTTAGGTTCCTCTCGCTCGAATCACGCTCATCGAGGTGGGTGGCTAGCTACATCGGTTACGTACCCGTTCGAGAACAATCTACTGTTCCCTACAATTATTCAATAGAGTTGCATAGATTCGCATAGAGCGCTGCTATCGTATTAGGTGAACAGAATCAGGATTCCGATGTAACTTCCTGATACTACGATTTCAGGAGGCCGTTTTATCACATTTCTCTAGACTTAGACAAGCTAAGGGGAAGGAGAATGTAAGGCTCCGTGTTACAGTGTTCTGGTGCATAGTTCCGACATAGGAGAAATAGGCTATTTTGCACTAGCTTCTCTTATCTCTGCCCCACAGTTATTACCCTAGAAGCTTGGAAATTGCTAGCAGAGATACCGCTTGTCCCATCAACCGGGTTTCTTTTAGCATACCTTTTTGCGGCGTGCCAACGATTAACATTCCCGGCCGCGTCGCCATCCAAAAAGCCGGCTAAGGAAAAGTGGAACACAAGGCGAAAGCTTTCTAGAACTAATATATCGTACTAATTGATTTCACAGGACAACAAGAGCAATAGGTAGAATAATGTGGATATTCATTGTTATCAAGATAATCAAAAGGACCTTCCCGGTTTGAAACACACGTTATCCTACTGCTATTCTACTGTATGCTACACAGCGTTTTTCAATTACGGAATTAGGCAATGTCAGAAACCCGAACAGCATCAAACCCCTTAGTGCGGAAGATATTTTCGCAATTTTTGTACATACAATAAGGAACTGAGCCAAACAGAGACGAGTGGTAAGAATCAAAAGGAATCGTCATCTTTTCAATTCACTTCCGCGCGGTTGGTTGTCCGTAGGACAAGTACTTCGTGACCCTTCTCTGCTCTACTCCTAACAAGTGTTGGCTAACAACAGTATTTAGCAAGTTCTGATTTTTTAGTGAGTTGAGCGGAGCTGAGGAGCGTTGTAAAATGCAGGATTAGGAGCCCAGACTAGTTTTGTCTCGCTGGTGGGCTGCAATGCAGGCAACCGCAGTCGTCTTGGACGTGTTTGCTACGGTTGACCAGCCACAGAAAATGGGGAATGAACTCCGGGGCGGACCTGAACCGGCGATTGAGGGGATGCCCGTAGAGAAACAATTCCTGGCGATTTGGATGCTGGATACGGGGAACTCTCCAAAGTGTGTACCCTTGGGGAATGCACATCTCTTGGTCCTCAGGCCACCCATGAGCGACCCATTGCTTCTTCATTCTAGCCAGGAAGCTTTCCACTTTGTTCTGGGGTGCCTGAATGGCATTTTCCTCAAGCCGTGGACGATGAGATGGGTCACCATCCGAAACGATCTTGTGCGGCTCGACGGGCTCACCGGAAACCTCATTAGAACCATTTTCATATTCTCTTGCCCGATGAACGCGATCGTCGCCCGTGATGTCATTCTTTTGAACAATATCGTTGTCGTGGCCCACAACAGGGCGGTCTGTTCCCTCAAGTTGGAACATTTCCACGTCAGAGTCCCGTGGGTCGTCCCAGAGTTCGCCGCTCCAGTTGTTCTCGTTGTCAGAAAGGTCCCAACTTGGCTCATAATCGACGTCTGTCTCATGTGATGTATGAAGCCTTGAGCCGTCCATGGCCCTGTCTGGAAGTATTCCGGCCTGATTGGACACTTCCTCGCGGGCGGAGTCGTTTGCGGGGCCCCCGTCGAACCAGCTCCCATTCCCGTCATATGACCAGCCAGGGATGTTGAGGGGACCGGCTATGTTTCCGAAAGGTTCGTCGACCCGATTTCCATATTCATCGTAAGTATCTTCAAGATTATCGATAGGGTCGCTCATATCGAGTGAGGGGATCTGCTGGAATATGGGGGTTGTGGTTGTGGTTGCAGGAGTTTGAATGGTTGTAGGCTTTGGGGTTGTAGCTTTTAGATCGGATCTATTGAACACGGTGGTCCAGTGGACGTTTTGGGCGGATCTGTTGATGGCTGTGTGGGTGTGGTTGTAGGTCTTGTTCAGCGTTGCGCATTTTAGATTGCGTTTTATGAGGTTTGCCACTGTTTAGTGGTTGTTGTTTGTGTACGATTGCTGTTAATCGTCCTCTGTTTTCATGTATTTAGTGAGCCACAGGCTCCTTCCTAAGATGAGTATCGAGATTCAGTTTAGTCATAAGAGTCCCACACGTTTTGTGGCGTATTTCCATACTGCGGTGAAAGCCGCCGAAGATAGCGCTGTTAGGTGAAAACTTGGGAGTTTCCACTCCAACACTGCCGGCGACAACCTTTCACCGACTTGGTACTTTATCAACATTGCTAGTAATACTTTGCCAAAAGATTGTAGCACATTGTTAAGACAGAGGTAGTAGAAGGCCCTCGAAGACAGTGCTATCTTTGCAGAAAGAGAGAAGACATCATCGCCCTACCCTAGAAGCGATGACTATCTCCTAAAAGGATATGTATATATAGAACGATGCGACGAGAATTTGAACAGTCTTCAAGCCGAGAGCCTCCTTAAACCCCTAGAATTCCCCGCGGGAACGGGTTTAACACGGCTCGATAGCAAGCCGCTGAGTAACAACCCGTTGAACTAGGGTAACTATTTGAACACTTCAACGGAAGTACCTGCTCCGCGCCCCTTTTAAGCTACATGTGTGATAAAACTACAATCCGCTGCTGAAGTCTACCTGCGATCCGCACTATTTCTACTCACATCAGATGCATTTCGTTACTAGGCTCTTTGCAATAGAGATATAATTGGACTGGAGTTATTATGTTCCTGTTGCGGCGAGTTGGTAAAATCATACTCTCAATGGAAGATCAGTGATGTCTATTCAGGCCCGTCGAGACTCTAGAAACCTTGGATACTGGGCCGTAAGATTTGGCCCTATAACAGCCACATACAGCTAACAGCTAACATGCTCCGCGGTGGTTTCTGCGAAATGACATTCTCGATCATTGAACACCTTGTCTCCATAACATGCAAACATATGTGGCGCGTATACGCATACAACAACATGAACTTCAACATTAAGCAGGCCGCAGCCGCATCTCGCGTACATACGGTACACGCGACCTTGTTTTCGGTTTGAAAAGTGACGGTTTTGGAATGCTGCAATATTTGAAGTGGCGCACAAGGTCGGCCCTGTCTTTCTCCGACCACGACGAAAGTTCAACTCATGAGACTTACATTGCCCTGTGGCGTTATGATACCATGGACTGGAGAGACCGGATCCAGCCTGTCGGGACCGGGGTCTGGAGGCCTACCCTAGGGTAGGGACCAGAGAAATCGGCCTCAATTACATTTGCATGCCGGGTCCTCCGCATCGGAAGATACGATGAGCACAAGTGCATAATATTGACGCCAAGTTATTGAATGCTTCCTGATATGGCACAGAACGGATGTGCAATGGTGATACTTTTTGATAGCGTTCACGCTGCTGTTGTAGTGCTGAAATTTATACGGATACGAGCTGCATGTGTGGGTCTACGGACTAACCAGGGAAGAGGTGAGCCCACAAGCACGTTACTCTGTACATTTATAGACACGGAATTCTAGGCGCTCTTCGAATATATAAATGCAAACAAAATAACCACTTTACACTATTAGTCTATTAGAGTAATTGGACAACGCGTATTCCATCAATTTCTAAACATACCTCCGGCCACCAATCACCAAAATGGTCTCTCTCCATTTGCTAACCCTTGGACTCCTCGCCCTTGCTCCCTCTACCCTTGCCGCGCCCCGGGGGCCTACAACCGCCCCCTTCCAGGTCACCGATCTCAACACATTCGAACCCAGCGGTCGCCCGCAACAACTGAATCTCTATCGCGTCGGCTTCAATGTAACAGACCCTGCGGACAAGTCCACTGCATTCTGTGAAACTCGGTGGGATTATGCCAATGCGACTAGGGGATGGCCGTCTTCCTACGTAAGTTTAGTACTACTAGTGTTCGGTGCGGTACAACTGATCTCTTGCGAAGTTGGCGAATTGTACGAACCCTTCCTACGCTTTCAAGTTCGTCGAATATCACAGCTACTACGACTTTCAGCTAGATGTTCGGCATAGGAGGTATGCGAATTTCCTTCATTCATCCGCTGCTAATTCTCTCGCCTCACAACCTCTCTGAGTTTTGAAGACTGACAACTTCTTTACTTTTATAGTAAGAAACATGGAAGACCAGTGACCCGTTTCGCAAACGGACTTGTGAATTTCGACATCATTCAATGCGCACATGCGGCATCCGGGTTCTCTGTTTGTAATCAGAAGGAGGGAGTACCGTTCCCGTTGAGTGTGTATAAAACACTCGACTGAATAAATGCGATGTAAGAAGGCCAAGGGTTGTTCTTGATTTCTTCCGTATTGAAACAGAATCGTTCCCCAGAGGCACATTTGATTTTTCAGCAGATAGGGCCTTTCATTTCGTCCCCAATCTAGTAAGTTGCTGGGAAGACACCAATCCTGCCCCCATCTGTTATCTGTGTAGTACCGTTGATGTACGCTCCACCTTTGCCAAGTAAGAACAACGCCAAACCGGAGATGTCGTTCAGGTTGCCCATCCGACCCTGCGGCACTTGATCAGTGCCGTATCTGCCCGCAATTCCGCTCGTCATATCACTCGGGTATGGTCCAGGGCATATCACATTACTCCTAACACCCCATTCTGCGAGGATAGAGCTCAGAATCTTGCCCAGTTGTGCTGCCGCCGCCTTGGTGGCGTTGTACGCCAGACCCGCTGTGCTGTACCGCATAAACGAGGCAACAGATGCGACGGTGATGATATGCGCCAGCCTATCGTCATCCTCATCGTACCCGAGTTTCTTCAATACGGATTTATCTTGCTCCCTTGGCGTTCCCTTGCCAGTGACTCGCGGATCGCCAGGGCCACCTTTGACTCTCCCAGATTGCCAACCACGACGAACGTTGGCGGCCTCGAGAAGGGGAAGGAATGCCGCGCTAACGCCGACAACCGATTGCGTGTTGATGGCGAATGTCTGCGCCCAGTCGTCCCAGCCTTTCAGCATAGTGTCTCTCAACTGCTCAATGCTTTCTGTCTTATACAGTTCGGGGCCGTTCACTGGCCCGATGACACCGGCATTGTTTATCAGGACATCGACATATCCCGTCTCAGACTTTATCTGCTCCACCGCAGCGGAGACGGAATCCTGGTTTGCTACATCGCAAGCTATAGCGGTGAGAACAGGGGTAGAGGTGTTCGGGGCTGAGGGGGAGCTTTCGAGCTTCTTGATGGAATCTTCAAGGACGTTGCGGCGGCGACCGAGGAGGTAGATCTTTGAGGCGCCCGTTTGAAAAAGGGCGGATGCGATGGCGAGGCCGAGACCTATACAGTATGTCAAGAATTAGGGGTATGATATTTGGGGATGGGAATGGTGCACAGTCGTGGGTTAAATTGCGGGGTCGCTAAGTCGAAACATGAAGGCTCACGTACCGCTACCACCGCCAGTGATGACGACTACAAGGTCTTTGGCGGAAAAGAGATTTCCTGGATTTATCGACGAAGTGACATCCATCGTGACTGAGTCCGTATGTGAAGAAGTGAGCTTTTCAAAATGTGAGTCACTTGGTAGATAGTCTGGCGGTGACGACATCGGTACACAATTGTACCGAGGGGCGCATTCCTGCGGCGGTTCCTGCAGTCATGCCGCTATAGGCAAGTCCGATCCAAAACCCATTGGCTCCGAATCGGCTATTACTGATCATTCAGGGGTAGAGAGCTGGCTGTACACAGTAGAAACATCATGTTGATACGCGAAGCAACAAGCAATATTTCCTTGCCACTAGCTGGGGCTGTGGATTTAGCGGTTCAGGTGCGACTGACGGAGTCAAAAAATCCGTCGACATCGTCTAGATGCGGGAAGGGATTGGCTCTTGTTCTCCATGATAAAACACAATTACAAGAATTAAGGGATATCTACAGCAAGGCCCACAACCATGCGAAGCCAGGTAACCATCTATTTATGCTGGTAAAACGCCACCGAAGCGCCATACCCGGAAGAACCGTGATTCAATCCCTTACTCGCTATCATCACCGATCAGCTTGGCATAGTCTTCCACCGAAGCGAACGTTGGGAGATGCTTCAGCTTCCTCTTCTTCCGGCCCTTCTTATCTTTCTCCTGCTTGGCCTTGGAAGGCAACGACTCGTCCACTTCGGTATCATCGTCCATGCCTATGTCAATCGGTACATCTTCGTCGCTGTCCACGAAAGCGTCCTCTTCATCAAGGTCGAAACCTTCGTCGCCGAATTCGTCATCCTCGTCTTGCTTTTCAGCACTGGCGCCCTGATCTTCGTCATCGCTGCCGAGGTTGAGTTCGACGCCGGCGTCCATTCCCCCATCTTCTTCCATATCATCACTCATATCACCCATATCAAGGTCGCTGAATCCTTCGTCATCTTCCTCGCCTTCGATTTCCGGTCTACTGTTGACCAGGGCTTCCCAAATCTCATCTTCCCCGCTTTCTTCCTCGTCCTCATCCTCTGTTCTCTTCCTCTTCTTGTCCTTGATCTTGGTCTGCTTCGCCTTGCCCGCCTTCTCAAAGTACGTGTGGAAGAAGACTTCATCCTCACGCACTTCCTCCACCTTCTTCTTCCAGAACTCTTCGGAATTGACAGGGTTGTGAAGTCTATCACCGTCGCGCACTGTGATAAGGTAATCTGTAGCCTTTGAAGTACCCGACATGGGTTGCATGATGGACTGTCCATGGGTGGCCTGTGCTTTCGACTTTGCATTCCTGAAAGCGAACTTGTCCAAGAAGTTCATCAAGGTGTAGATAGTAGGATCCGCCTTCTCGGTGATGGGCTGTTGGTTCAGCAGCTTCGATGCAAGCACATGCACTGAAGGGTGGTAGTGTGCTTGAAGAGGGAGCAGCTCCCAAAGACACGACAGATCAGCATGAGCATGATCAGGGTCGCGCTTTCTCGGATCGTAGCGGGGCCTCTTGGATGTTTCCAGTGCCTTGACCGGTGCGTCCTCCTCAGGTACGTCTTCGTAATGCTCGTCTCCACTTTCGGAGTCATTGTCCTCCGGTGTGGACAACATCGATTTGATGCTGGAAAACGTGTTTATCAGTTCTTTAATGAGATAGAGCACACCGCAGATGAAGGGCGGCTCATGCAAATGGATGATCTGCAACAGGCGCTTGACGAAGGCTTGAACACGTCGGATGCTCACATCCGCCTTTAGTGCCCGGTATAAAAGGTTGAGATATAGAATGTGCTTGGAAGTCGTGATGAGGCGTGGGTCCAGAAGGGATTCGTAGAGAGTGCGGTAAAATCGGTCGGCAGAGATATGTTTCGTAGCGGAAATTTGCTGGATGAGTATCATGGCTTGAATGCTGGTATTGAAATTCGATGAATGTGTAACTTCAAAAATTGTGTTGAGCTGCTCTTCAAACCTGGAAATGGAATTAGTAAATATAATATCAAAGGATTGTTATGCACGTACTTTGCGTCATCGGTCTTCGCGAAGGGAAACGCCCGATTGACACCGGTCAAGACCGCAGAGATCAACTTCTCTCTCATCTCTTCTTCCGCTTTGTATTCTTGGGTCGCTAGCTTTTCTGCTTTCTTTTTCGCCATCTTTCCAGGCTTCCCTCCACCACCTTGCGGTAGACCGTCCTTGTTCAGCTTCTTCTCCTGCTTTTCTCGCTCCTTTTCCTTTTTCAATAGCCCCACGAACAGAGCAAAGTAGATTTCCAGCAATTTGTTCGCAACTTCCTGCTCTTTCATGCTCAAAACCGTCTGGTTGAGCGTGATGACGGCGTAGTATTTTGCGTGGGCACTCTGGTTCGGCCGGAAAAGTAGATCGGATTCGATCGCGTTGATGATGACGCCCTTCATAAGCGGATGCGTTGTTTGCAGCTGAAGCAGGAGATAAGACGATTTGGATGCCACCTTCTTCTCCCGATCACCAAGCTTATTGATAAGCAGCCGCAACAGATTCTCCTCCTGTTCGGGCTTCTCTTTCAACAACTCCCACACCATAGTCAAGGCCCGATTCCGCGAAAATTCCACCTCATCGGCGCACCAAACTTCGATGATCTTGAGCATTTCGAAGTACTGTCTTTTCAGCCAGTCCTCGTACGCCCACGCAATCAGGTGGATCTTCTGGATGTCGCCAGGTAACTTGTCGCCATGTTTCCAGTTTGCGGCCTTTCCTTGCAATGCGGAGATTAAACCAGGCTGTCTTGCGAACACCTTTAGCTTCCTGTCTGGAGGTAGCACAACTCCCTGGCCCAGGAGATCTTTCAAAGCTGCGAGAGCCATGAGAGCAGAGCTCCTACCCTTCTTCCTGGATAATCCGAGCAGCTGTTCGAATGCCTTCATGGTATGCAAGGGCGACTCCTGCACAAGCAACGTCAAGGCCGACACTTTATCCTCCATGGTACCAGATGACATGATCGTGGACATGAACCTGTGCGATGAGTCCTTGGCCATGTGCGACTCGCTATACTGGGTCGCCTCGGCCTCCAGAAGCTTGTCCGCATACTCGTGTAGGGCATCGATCACATGGCGTTCCGGTATCGTAGGATTCTCGACTATGGGTAGATTCGGGAGCTCGACCGTGTGCCACTCGGGCTGAGGCTTGAAGAGCTATGGTCCGGTCAGCAAACAGAGTATAGTCGCTCAGATATCAAAGTAACGTACCAAGCCGGGGCCGGTGCTCGCATTATTGCCATGTTTCCTCGGGTCCGGTTTCCCCTTCCTGTCGTTCAGCTGATTCTTGTTTCTCGACGGCTTCGCAAAGCCATCTTTTGTCTCGGCATGGCTCCGCTTCTGTCCCATTTGATTTCGAGGAGGCGTGTCGTTCTGTCGCAACAAGGCCCGTCAGAGAAGATTCTCTGACTCGTCATGACCCTATTCACAAGTCGCGTCCGCGTAGTCGCAAATTTCGTGGCGGTTGTGGAAAAAGGATGTTCCGATGGCCCGTGCGTCTTGCCGTGATCGGCGTAGTGCAGATCGGCCGATAATATATCGGAGTGACTCAACCTCGAGCTGTGATCCATATGCCACTTGTCTACAATTATAATTGTGACGTCCGGAGCCTGCATATCATTGAGAACATCTTCCTGGGGAAAGACGTTGATTTCCGTTGTTTTATCGAATAGGGGTCCCCATTCACATGATTGTGATCTAAAGAAGGAATATTTCTTGGCGCTCTCAATAAGAAAACATCCTTTACAGCGGGGCAGCTGTCTTAAAGAGACCTACCAGAAATAATCTCAGTCTGCCTCTCATGGCATCAGCGGAAGCACCACCGGAGGAGAAAATCTCCATCACGCCACTCCTTAAGAGGCTTTGGCACGAATCCCCCTCCACCAAACCAACCGCAGCTGAGATTGCGGCTGCATTGGGACTTATTTTTACCAATAGCTTGTCAGAGGTACAAACAGGAGCTCTCCTAACATGCCTACATTTCACGGACCTGGACAGACAAGCCGAGATTCTGGCCAAGTGCGCACAGGCTATGCGCGACTTCGCGACGGGCATCGACACTGATGGTTTATCCGGGGTTATTGAGCAGAGAGGAAGGAAAGAAGGAAACTATCACGGTGGATTGGTATGTTTAGCCGTCCAATAGTCACCGAAATCAAGGAAACTCAAGCTGACTGTCTCAGTGTGATATTGTCGGTACCGGAGGTGACTCTCACAATACCTTCAACATATCGACCACATCAAGTATTCTGGCCTCTTCGCTCCTGCTCATCGCCAAACATGGCAACAAGGCCTCCACCTCTAGATCCGGATCCGCGGACCTTCTCTCCTGTGTTGTGCCCAAGTCACCGGTAATCGCAGCTGTCACTCCCACCACTATTAAGGAGGTCTACTCTGCGACCAATTACGCTTTCCTCTTCGCCCCCATCTTCCATCCCGGAGCCCGTCACGCCGCAAGTATCCGAAGGCAACTAGGCTGGAGAACGATTTTCAATCTGCTCGGACCCCTGGCGAATCCTCTTCATGAGCTGATAGAAGCAAGGGTGCTAGGTGTTGCACGTAAGGAAATTGGACCCGACTTTGCGGAATCACTACGCCAATCGGGTTGCAAGAAGGGCATGATTATCTGCGGTGATGAAGAGCTGGACGAGCTGTCGTGTGCAGGGCCCACGCACTGCTGGCGCCTGGTAGAGAACCACTCCACCAGGGAAGTCGAGATCAAATACTTCACAGTCTCACCGGCTGACTTTGGCCTTCCCGCACACCCCTTGAGCGAGGTTTCCCCCGGACAAAGCCCCGAGAAGAATGCTGAGATTCTCATACGGATATTGAGAGGGGATGTTCCCCCCGACGACCCTATCCTGCACTTTGTTCTGATCAACACCGCCGCACTTCTAGTCATCTCGGGCATTTGCGATGCTGATGAGAGCAACATGGGCCACGGCGATGATGGCCAGGTAATCAAAGAGGTTGGTCCGGGAGGCGGCAGATGGAAGGAGGGCGTCAGGAGAGCGAAGTGGGCTCTGACGAGTGGGGAGGCCTACAGGCAATGGCTGGCGTTCGTTGAAGTCACCAACAAGCTTGCTCAGTGATGGGGCTTGCGTTCCCGATGTATCTAGTATAGAAAGATCAAAGACATTTATGAAGGGTTGATTTCACTACGCGGAACCTACATGATGGCCATAAGCCACTTCTCTGTTTGAGATCGTTCTGGGTAGCTGCTCGGATCTCACCACCCGAGTGACAGAAAATGTGTCGCACCATCCTAACAAATTTCGACTTACAAGCTAAGACGCAGCTATACTTTCTGACGTTGGTGCGATATTTGTTCCGTCACCCGCGTGGTCCCCCGAAAGAGAGCGGAAGTGGTCGATATATTCAGCACGGTGCGGTTTACTCCTTCCAGTACACCTGAGCCTGCTGTACAGCCAAGGGCCGGAACAGTCGCCTCTGCGGCATGGTGGGGAGACACTATCTGCGTTGAAAACTGGTCGAGAAGCGTCAACTGATGGCAGATGGAAAGCATACCAGAACGCACTTCGGCAGCATCTTCTACTGTTTGTATTGAATATCCTGACTACCTATTTAACTCGATCATGTCTACACCTATTTCCCTCCCTGTACCGATCCGGGTAGCTGGTGGGATTCCATTCCCTCACTCGAGTCAGGACCGACTTAGACACAGGCTTCGGGTCGAAAACGGGAAAAGACTTTGTTTTATAGTTCCGAAGGTAGCTCTTCATGAACTCGTCTTCCTCAAGCTCCATGAGTGCCGCTCTGGAGCATGAATTTCCCAGTGCCCGGTTTTGACGAGATCCGAGGCGATGCCTTGGAGTGCATTATTTCGGAGAAGTAACTCGCATTCGTCCGTTAGAATGCATGCGGTTTTTATTATACCGTGATGCGGAATAGCTTAGCAGAATAAACGGATGGTGATGGGATTCCAGGGTTTCGACAACATGATCCATGCCACCGCTGTTGCTTGTGTGATGGGCAGCGCCCTGTGCGAAATTAGGGGATTGGTCTGGGTTTCCCGCATTGATTTGGTTAGAGTCCGCCATGTGGACACGGAGGCGATGAGACGGAATGTGAAGTGGATGGATTCAGATATAAATGGGGGTTCGGTGGGCGCTGTTGCGATGCTGTGAGTCCTGCGGAGGTCTCTAGCCTGACATTGTATGGCTCTCCTTTAGTAGCAGTGTCACTCTCGAGTTCGGGGAGGCGCCTCATAGAGGGAGATGCACATCACGATTCCCAGCTCATTTGGTTGCGTCATTTGGACAGTAGATTCTTGCATGCCTGGTGAGTTCCAAGATGGGCGAGTTTGAGTGGATTGTGTGAACGGGGGAGAAAGGAAGGGGCAAGGGTGTGGAGGGAGGTGTCTTGAAACAGGAAAGGCTCCGTCATCTCAAGCAACCTTGGAAGCGCCGGGATCATATAGAAATGTCTAGCGTGAATGGAAGACTAGACTATCTGAGACACAACATAATGTGGCTCCAAAATAGAACTTGCAAACAATCCAGTTCTTAACCGTCGCAACCACTCCCCATAAGCCGACAAAGCAATGCATGGCCAGTCGCGGCGTCGACAGTAACGTGAATGAAGCCCCAAATCCCGGCCAGAAGAAGATCGGACTTGATGCAACTGCTCACACATGATCATGATCTAATACACTTACCCACTGTTCACTTTCACTTTTTGAATTACCGCTACAATCCTGCTGTCTAACCGCTTTAAGCGACAAGTGAAATGGATTCCAGCGCAGCGATGGTAGCCGCAGTCGGTGTATATAAATCCAGGGTCTCTATGCTATCTAGTTATAGCACTGCTAAACTCTGGGATTCTTTCACCCATGGACCGTGGACCGCGTTTAGAGCTTCGCGCTAGTCGTGCCTGCCTCCCGAGCGGGTAATCTACGTTTGTTTACTACAGGCTTCCACAACCCCACCTATCAACCTTACTCTCTCTTCCTTCTTCACTCACCTCACCCACGTCAGATTCATCATCGCAACCTCGCCATCGCCGTCTCATCATTGCAGTGTCGATATCCCACCTTTTAGCCATCCGCACTTGCATCATGGCGGACTACGGCCCTTCAGACTCGGCTCTGCCTGGCCTGAATGTGGATGTGGAGTTCATGGTAGTCGAATATGTACGGGGCGTGTCTACAGCGTTCCTGTACCTCCCGTTGTACTGACCCTGCCCTGCGCAGATCACGTTGAAATCCGATCTCAAGAACCTCTGCCTAGTCTCCAAGGCCTGGAGATGGGTGGCCAATCCCTGCTTGTACAGAGACATAACGCTCTGCCTAGTGCCCTCGGCCAACGCTCCGGCGTTCCTAAGATGCGTGATGATCGGAGCTGCTTGCCACCTCAAGTATACGCGCCGGGTCACTTTCCTGTCGTCTTACGGCCCTGAAGAACCAAGTCATGTATTGGAGTCAGGGCAGACTCGGTTCCATGACCACATGTCCAGAGGGACAGGCGGAGCTTCCCCCGAGAGTTGGGCTATTGCAATCATTCGTTCTATACCTAAGGATAGATTGTTGGCTTTCAGGTTAGTTTAACCTTGAATCCCATCCCATGATATATTTACTTGTAGGTGTAGGCTGAAAACTGACCCGTGTTTAGAGACTCTACCTACAACTGCCTGTCTGCTCCCTTTTACCAAATACTGAAGACTACCCAGACCCGGCTAGAACATGTCCATCTTACTGCCTGCGAGACTACTCTGGCTGACATTGCAACATGGTGCTCCAGCTTACGCACCGTCGACATACAAATCTCATTCGATCGCGTCAAATCGCAACCTCACGCAGTCAAGAACTTGTTCATGGTCCTCCAGGCCAGGTGCTCGATGCTTGAGCGGCTTAGTCTGGGGCCTGCTAGCCTCTTTTCTTGGGGTAAGCGCGCTACGCAACTAACATTGGACACACACCTCGATTGCGCTCATCGCCCAATGCCAGTCAAGTCTTTGTCCCTGCACCATCTTACCCTGGGCCGGATGATCAAGTTTGCGACCCTCAACATTGACTTCGCCTCAATTACGTCCCTCACGTTATGGGAATGTTGCAACATTGGTCCCTTTTTAGCCGCAATCGTCTCATCGCTCCCTCGACGAGACCTTCAAATAAAACATCTCGCACTCTGTCGACGGGAATCTGATGACGTGCCCTTTCCGAAAGATGAAGCATACAAATTGTTGAACTTGTGCACGAAGCTTCAGAGTCTTCACCTCTCCTCGTTAGACGATGAGGGCGATGTTCGCTGGAGTGAGTTGTTACGTCTCAGTGCGCCGCTCACTACTCTCACGTTTCATGGCGCACTCTATTGCGAGCTTTTATGGGAGGACAGGTTGTGGGGTTCGACCCCAACTAATCTCGATGCTGCAGAACTGGCGGACTTGAAGATACGTTTCCCAAACCTGACGGCAATGGGCTTCGATATGTCGTCTCGAGAGATTTGGTCGGGCAGCTACTGTGGTGGGGACTACGCGGTAAGTCTTTATCCCCTAACGTTACTATTTCCTAAATCCCCTTTCGGACTTGATCTCTTTAAGTCCGCTTCTAAATTTTAATGTCGCTGTGACTAAGGACGTAACTAACGCTACCATATAGAAAAAACTGGCCATGCATTTACCTTCGAATGTACGCATACTGCATCTTGCGATTCAATTCCAGGTTATATTTGAAGACTTCCCCGCACGATCTCCACAGCACGTATCGTACGATAATCAACAGTTCGCTACATCCTTGTTCCAGCATTGCGAAGGGAAGGTAAACTTACGATACCTGGTATTAGGGACATTCAACTTTGGTGGACAGTGCGACTGCGGCAGCGACTGCCATGAAGGCTACGAAGATCAGAAACAACACTGTTACGTTAAGGGCCGGCAATTATGCCCAGGCTCACAGCCTATAGTGGCTATTCCCATCTCCAGGGCGCAGCTGTTCGACATGGACGCGGAGGCGGCAAGTATACTGGACTGGGATCCTAATGGAGCGTGGATCGGCCGCAGGATCGGGCGGTTTCACGATTAAAACCGTTTTAGTAGGGGGAGAGAAGGATCGGCATGCGGCGTTCCATTTCGAGCTTTGCGGAGATCCTTTCCCATGAGTTCCTTGAAGTAAAAGGGGCCGGCAGAGCGATGGGTGGTACAAGAACGAGTAGGAGCATGATATATTATGTCAAGCTAGGCTATCAAGTCTGCAGGCTATGTGTAGCGCTTTCTCAACATCCAAGTATCAGTTTGTATTGTAGAAGGGCAAAAGTTAGCTGTTGACCTACACTTCGTCATCTTTGGCTCAGTACGCATACCAATCTATAGAACGGATATCTCGATTCGCAATGCCATCAGCATCTCAAATCTCACCTTCAGTTTAGATCACAAATAGCCGCATTCGAAGAAGTTCCCAACCACCTCGACACAGCGTTACCCTCATTCCCCATTTCCCCCGAAAGTAATTTCCCAACAGAAATCTAAAGTTTCTACTCACCATCAATGATACTCTGCAGCGCATCGAAACAATCCTGCTGTGTATTGGCCCCCAGGTGGCTATTTTAGATATGAATCGCCGGGGATGTTCCGGCCTGGTAGCGGTAGCAAGACGACGTCTGCCAGAGATTGTTGCCGCAGTAGTCTTCGCGGGCGGTTTTTTTGTGCTCGGTTCGCCCAAGAGCGCCGTCGGCGATAACGCAGGCGATGGCGCTGCCGGATTCGCAGGTTGCGGCGGAGATTGCCCTGGCTTGTAGAAGGAATATGAGTGCTAGAAGGATGGGTTCGAGGGCAAACATGGTGGTCGTGTTCGGGGAAGCTTGCACGAAGGGTGTGGCAGTGAAGGGGAAAGTGAAGATTGAGATTGTTTTTGAGTTAGGTACTTGTAATGGCTGAATATATATATATGCCTTCTCGAAGGACCAACGATTTAATACCTGCAGTTGGTAATGATAACTTACGTTTCTTTGGCACTGGGACTTTCATGCTGAGACACTACGTTCCGGATGACTGCCTAGCCGTCCAGTGCGCTCACATCAGCAACCTTGAAGTCCACCGTAAACAAACTTGATCGATAGGTCAGTGTGCGATGCTGGGCTTAGCGCGCTATAGCCTCGACTATATAAGGGAAATGCGTTCCCACTGCCCGTGGCCGAACATGTGCTGACGCATGGCATGGACGTCCGTCAACTCGTGTGGGGAATCTATAGGACTGCTGCTACCGGACATAGACGTTACATCTGGATGTGGCTTAATAAACACGGAAATCGGCATTGTCCTTGTCCCTTATAATTCACTCTCAGAAGAACATGCACTCATACCTTTGGGAATTGGAGATGGTGATTAAAACAATGTATCCTGACGGTCCCGTCTTTGCATCTGGCAAAGCAATGCTCGTTGATGGTGGACAACCTTGGAACGGCCTTGTTTAGAGTCTAGACCGCAATTACTGGGGAGCTACCCAATCACCGCCAAAGCATAGGTTCCCTGAGAAAATGCTGGAGGTTCTGTTCCATCTTGTGGCCGCGTTAAGAGGGTTCAGTGGCAAATTGTTAGTTGGCCTTCAATCGTTAACATGTAACACGACCCTTGTCACCGTGTGCTTGTGTTAAATGAAATATATCCCTTGAAATTCAGTACCTATTCAGCCACTGCCTATTCTCATGTCGCTCTGAAGACTAGGGATGCCGGGATGGCCGGGTCTGGCGTATCCGGGAAGTGCGTCTTTCTTAAAAGCCTCTCCAACTTGCAGCTCGCACATTGCATTGAATCGAACCCGCCAAAGCAAACCTGTCCTCCTTCCGTCACTTATCTCAGAAGCTTGACGCCGTAATCGAAATACTGCTAAGCCTGAAACAAGCGTACCCTTATTGGACCCAATATAGCTCGCAACTGTCTGTGTCAAACCTCAGAATTTCCGCAGCTTCTGCATCCATATCAAAGAGCTGGGAGCGTGCAATCGGGACGGCAGCGAGCGGTTCGGCTCCTCCCAATACGGATCCTTTAACGTAGCAATGTTGCCGCTGTAAGGTAGACCTGGTTGACGAGTCCTGGATAGTCGCCCCGTCACAAGATCCGAGCACAACGTACTTTACGTTAGGCTTGGACTCGCGACAACTTCTGAAAATGACCGTCGCGCGTTCTTGGTTCAGAGAGGATATGCGGGCGACATGTTCGAGGCTTCGGTACCGCACGTACGGCTGTGTGAAATGGAGGAGGCGGAGATTCAACAGCACCGCCTCAGCTAGGTCGTCCTATACAGCGAAATTTGGTGAGCGAATTGGCAGATTCTGAAGAGGCCTACTTGTTGGCCAGGGCCAAACGCACCGATGCGAACCACCCCGAAATGTAGTAACTGAGCTGTGTCAATCCGGGACACCGCTCGAGTATTGCACCCAGTGGTTCTTCCGTAAGGGTACTGGGACCTTCTTCGGGGTCATCCAATTGCCTGCCATCGTATCCGGCTTTGTGGTATGATAGAGACAACAAAGACCTCCCCAGTCGATGCAATTCCTCCAGAAATCTGGGCTCCTCTTCCCACGAGGATGTCCCAAAACAGATGCAAGCTACGTAAATCATCACATAGCTTGAGGACCGAGAGCAATCCTTCCGCCGCGGGGACACAGAGGTGTCTGAACTTCAGGCCAACTTGGGCGTGAGATGTACCAAGCAGAGTGTAGAGGTGTGGTACTGCATCATCCCAAATAGTAAGCGATGTTATAGAATCAAAAGCGAACCCCGATAGAAGTGACGACGCGTCTGGCGGATTTATACCCCAAGAAGGATGACAACCTAGGTTCAAAGTTGTAATCTGGGCTAAGGCGCTCTTCGAGTTCTCATTGTGATCGTCGCGTCGAAGTGACCATATCATCTCTGATATGGACTCAACAAAACTGCCCAGTAGGGACAATCTTTCTAGTTTGGGGCAGTTGGCAAGAGACGAAAGTGAGTCAACATCGCGATCGGGGTCCCGCCACTCCTGCTCTATTTTGTTGTCGTATAAATCCAAGGTCCTCAACGCGGGAATTTAGCTGCTACTCGTTCCAGCATACTTCTGTCGCCGGTAAAAGCGATGTGCCGCAAGTTCGTTTGTCGTTGGAGGAGGAATTCGAATGATGCTACATCCTCCTCGAGGTAACCATCACCGTAGTGCACAAAGTCCCTAGAAGAGGAAGTCAGTGGATGAGCCATTCAAGTGACGGGCGACCAACTCCTTGGGGCCATTAGAACATACCTGAATGCTTCCAACTCACAACCGTACATCTCAGTTAAACTCTCAAGAATAGCATACCGCCGACGCATGACCCGGAAGTCATAATTGCTCTCATAGAGTACTTGTCGCACACCCCACGACTCATCAGGGACGGGTAAAATCTCAGCAAAAAGAGTCAAAGCCTTCGTGAACTTCAGGTACTTGGACGGCTGACACTCTTTTCCTTTGAGCAGTGAGCGAGCCTTGCTCCTATCGACCAGATTTACGGTGACATGCGCGTATAGGCGAGGGGCCGCGACGTCCTGCAACTCTTTGCACACTAGGCAGAGGTTCTTGAGGTCTGAGGGTCGTGAGATCTGTTTCGCGTGAGGACAAGTGGAAAGACGTGTGTGGGAGTAGCGCGACGTACGTATCCCACTACTTGCAGCTTCAACTCTGGAGGGAGGATGATCATCTTGTGGGAGGGTGGGTCCAGGTGAGAGTGAGGGAGGGAGAACCGGGGACGAACGAGGCGGCGGAGCTGGTATATTGGAGAGCGCGCGCAGGGACTGGAGCACTGAGATTGAAACGCAGGTTGGGGTGAGCGCCCGATGTTGGTTAGGCAAGGTTGGACTGGAAGTGAAGTTTCTGGGTGAGTCCGAAACCCGCAACTTCCCAATTATATTTACGTCGAGGTCACGTGATTTATACCACCACGCCTTTCACTATATATTTAAGGAAGTTTACTAGTGCCAGGCACCAACGTTCCCCATCCTCACCGCATCTAGTCTTGGCACGGAATTTCCGCCGCTATCGAGAGTATTTCGTTATTCACCGAGTCCAAACGCGCCTCTGGCTCCAGGCCGCAAAACGGTGCCAACACTGCTCCCAATGCTGTCCAAGACAACCATTGGGAGGATTTGAGGAGTATGATACCAATGCGAGGCACGAGACTTAATCAATGAAGACCTATCTTTCTGGCTACCGAAAGCGTTATTTTATAGAAATCAGTGAAACATGTTTCCATCTCCCTAGTTTCCCTGCGTGACTTATTCTGTTTCCTGTCACGCAGTTTACCATCACTCTCCAAACACATTGCTTGGGCCAGGAGGAACCTCCCAACAAAAGCATCTGCATCAACAACCATGTTTTCAATGACTAGCTCTTACCACCGATCAATTATCTTCACTATCAAACTTCCTACCTCTCCGCCAACACTCACTCCACAAAAAGAGGCCACACAAACTCCCTAACAAATAAATATACTAGATATACTGAAAAATGTACCCTGATGCCCCCAAAATGCCAACAAACATACTGTACGATATGTGCTTTGCCAAATACAAACTCACCAACAAAAATCCCTCAAAGCTCAAGGGAAAGACAAGACTCCCCATGGAGGAGGGAATGAATCAAGCAACGAACGCCATCGCTGATGCAGACTTACCAAGAACAGAGAAAGGGAAAAGCAAGGGGATCAAGGGGAAACTACTAGTAGGAATATATGTATGCTTTCCGTATCGTATCGCCGCCGCATATAACAACAGGAAGGGGATAACGTATGCGCCGAGGTGTCTTAGGTGGATGAAAAGGAATGCGGACCCAGAGATATTACAACCAGGGATGGAAAGACAAGAAAACAAGGTGGGAGACGTCCGACAGGAAGAATCGGACAAACAATCTAAGAGCTCGGAGAAATCGTCCTATTCCCTTCTCCTTCAAGACTGTCGGACGAGGGGCGGTGGAGGAGGCGAGGAAGAAGCGGGAGGATACCCTATGAGAAAGACAGCAAGCTCAGCACCACAGCAACTCCCAAATGCCCACAATATCCGCAGGGGACTAGCCATAGATACCCGAATTCTGCCTCGACGTGCTCGCACTACTGGGCGCCGTCGAGCCGCCCGTACTACTGGTATCGGACCCGGGCGTCTGCGGCTCGAGCGCCAACTGCGCCCGCAACGACATGATCCACGGATGCTGCAGCAGCTCGACCGCCGACGCGCGCTTCGCGGGATCCCGCTCGAAGCACTTCTTCAGGAAGTCGATGCCCAGCTCGCTGAGCTGGTCCTTGGTGGGCAGCTGCGGGGGGTTGCCCTGCGCGATGTTGTACATGATGGCCCATTCGTTGTCGAGGCTGGCCCAGGGGCGGCGGCCCGTCGCCATCTCGAGGATCACACAGCCCAGGGACCAGATGTCGACGGCGCCGTGGCGGCCTTGGCTCGAGCCGCGGATCACCTCGGGGGACATGTACATGGGCGTTCCGGTCATGGAGCGCTGGCGGCCCTGGCGGGTGGCGGCGTGTTCGGCGGCGAGGGTGCGGCCTTGTCGGGCGATGACTTTGGCGGCGCCGAAGTCGACGAATTTGATGACGCCGTTGTGGTCGAGGAGGATGTCTGGGGTGCGGTTAGCTTTCAAGTTATATGGGTGGTGGTGGGGAAACCTTACTTTCGGGCTTGATGTCGCGGTGGACGACACCAGCGTCGTGGAGATAGGCGAGGCCTTCCAACATCTGCAAGGCATATACCATGATGACCGTCTCATCCTCAATGCGACCGTGTTCGAGCAAGCCGGCGAGAGAACCACCAGAACAGTACTCCATAAAGATGTAAACCTTGTCTCGATGAGGTTCGATGCCATAATACGACACTATGTTGGGGTGATCCAGGACTTGCAGAACACCCATTTCGTCCCGAATCTGAGAGACAATGGTCGGAATGAGCTGGGGATCCTGGAGCCGGATTTCCTTCACGGCCATGAGATGGCCAGAGTCGAGGTTCATGGCTGCGTAGACGGAACCGAACGTACCGCCTCCCACAAACTGGCCTTGCTGCCATCGCAAAGTGACATTGGTAGCAGACGAAGATAGGTATGTGAGAGCCCGATCGGCTTCGTTGGAGTCTTCAAGGACCCTCCCCAGCGCCTGTCGTTCCGCCTCCTTGGCCTTTCGCACTTCGTCAATCTCTTCCAGCTGAGCCATCCACTGTGCTTGCGTCAGGGATATGGATTCGTCGTCGTCTTTCAAGTTCGCTTCCTCCATCATGTACTTCCCGGCCAGGGCGTTCAGGCGTTGCCGTTCTGCTTGTGCAGCGATGGTGGACCTGGCACCCATAATATCGAAGTGGGAGATGAGCAACGACATGCAACCGGCCACCTTCAGACGCAGGTTCGCGTATTCCTCGTCGCTGATGGATAGAATGTTCTGTCCGCGGGTCATCACCATGGCGAATTCGAGTGCCACCACAGCCCATCGGAAGGTCTTTCGATCGGATGCCACGCAATCATCGCAGATGAAGCTGACCCAGTCCAACGCCAACCTGGTCAACTTGATGTTGTTCATAGCACGGCGGTTGGAATCGAGGTACATGATCGAACGTTGTCCAAACTCGGTCGCAAAGACAAAACAACTCTGGATAAGATCTTGACAGCCCAGTCCAGCGGTCTGTTTGCGGATGATCTCGACACTGTCCATGATGGTGTTGGAGAGCTTATATGCCGTCTTGCGGATCTTCTGGAGCTCGGCGTTCACTCGAGGAAGGTTTGCTCTCTGATCGATGAGTTTACTGAGATCCGTGCCAATCGCTTCCAGGAAATTGGCATTCGCGTTTGTTAGGCGCTGCTGGGATCCGTCAGCAACCACGCGCAGACTGCCGTATTTC
Organism: Westerdykella sp. P71; assembly: GCA_019022765.1. Taxonomy (NCBI): domain Eukaryota; kingdom Fungi; phylum Ascomycota; class Dothideomycetes; order Pleosporales; family Sporormiaceae; genus Westerdykella; species Westerdykella sp. P71. Next base: position 33,183 of record JAFHBW010000152.1, on the reverse strand, counting down.
AAGTCCAGAATGGGCTCCCGAATGTCCGCCGTCATCCGCTTTCCACGCCAGTAGAGTGACTCCTCCGGTTTCAGGATGAGGGTATATGGATTGGAGGGGTCTTCTGGGTTTTCCTCCGCATGATAGCATGTGGTGAGGAGGGATTGGATATCCATGGGACGGTCCTGGAGAGCAGGGGAGGCGATGATGAACACGCCCGGATTTCCACTTTCGGTTGTTTCCACAAGGAAGTGGCCGGTCATGATAAGCGCATCGTAGAGGTCATTCAACTGCTCGTGATCCAAGTCCGTGCTCTTGATGCTGTACTCCGTGCAGTTCTCGAATCGCTGAGTCAGGATCCTGGAGAAGCGGAATAGCTTTCGTTGGCGTACGCGGACGGAATCCAGAATCTGCTTGTACCGCTTCTCCAATTCAGCAGCAATGACCTCATCAGGCCGCCGCTGGAGCTCTTTTTCAAAGTGGGCAGTCAACCGTGATAGCGACTTCGAAGTCAAGGAACTGAAATGCTCAGCGACTTCCACATCACCTCCTTCGAAATGGCGTCCAAGCCTATTGCAGAATTCCCACTCTTGTTCCAGAATCTCGGCCTCCTTGAAATTGTTCTTATTGGCAGAGAGCTTCCAATTGAGCATCTTGAAATAGAACTTCAGAGCATCCATGACGGTTTGGTCGAAGTTCTCCTCAATGCACACCGGAAGATCCCAGCCTGGCTCTGGCCGCGATATCGTGATGTAGCTCTGTTTTATCTTTCCCGCCAGGGTGAGCAAGATTTGGAACTGTGAGATCATTTGCTCAGCCATCATCAGGCCTCGTTGAGACGGATCCTTGATCTTCTTCGCGTATGACAACCGCATCTTGATAATGTCTTGGACGAGGCGGGAGGGGAAGTTGATGAGGGTCAGCAATTCTTCGATGTAAGGAGGTAGATGCCGGTCGGCAAATGCGTCCGCATTCGCAATGAGTGTCGCCTTGGCCTTATATATGACCTTTTCCAGGGCATTGAGAAGACTAGTCTCACCCTGCAACGACTTCAGCCCATCTTCTTTCAGAATGCGGTCAATAAAGGATGAGTCATCCGTAAGATGGTGATCTTGCGAGGTCCGGGCCCGTGGTTTCGAGAAGTCAAGCTCTTCGTTGCCAACCCACTTCTTCAGAATGGACATCTCTCTGCTGATCAACTCCGTAGTATTGTGCCACGCAAAGACCGCATCGCAGGCGTCTTTGAAAGCGGGAGAAGCGGCCCTGGGGTGAGCGGCCTCCAACGTCAGTCGGGTAGGGTAAAGGCTCTCGATCTTCTCGATTTCCTTGACCACCTCCTGAACCTGTGCGGCCGCACTTTGTCCCGCTTCCGCCTCACCCTGGACTTCGAAGGTGATGATATTCTCCAGCTGTGTCTTGATGGCCGCCCGTCCGTCGTCGATCAGCCGGCGTTGGGCTTGAAGCGACCGGCCACAGACCTTGGCACGAATCCCCATCCATATCTCGGCCCTCCAAACCGTGTCTCCCGGCTGATCGGTGCTGCCAATCAACCTTTTCTTCTCTTGTTTCACAACGTCTCCCCTCAGCACGTTCGACAGCATGGAATGCCATTCCAAGCGTTCCCGATTCTCGGGTATCTTGAGCTCCTCCTCCGAGGGCTGCATGTCATTGTTACCATAGTAGAGCAGAGTCTCCTGGTCGTAGGCATCTTCCCCGACGTGTTCGGCAGTCGATGGCGATTCCTCGTCCGATTCCGAGTCGGTGGTGTACCCTAAGCTTGGTGTGCGCATGTCGTCGAAGAATTCATCCTGCTCGTTCTCTTGACGGATGCGCTCGACGTATGCCTTCTCCTGGGCGCGATATTCGGCGTTGGGGTTACGGCGGGAGCGGGTGATGGACGAATGGCGGTTGCGGTTGGTGGTGTCGAGAGAGAATTGCTGCGGTCGACGCGGCGGCGCATAGGCATTTGAGGGCGTCCTGACAGCACTTGGTCTCGGAGGGCGAGTGGTGGAGGCCATACCGTTCGTTTGCGTTGGCTGCGGGTTCTCGGAAGAGGGAGCTCGGCTCCCGCTTTGGCCTGGTCGGGTACGTGGCTGGTTGTTGTTCCAAGCATATGATGCCGAGGAGGTCAGAGAGGGTGCCTCTTCTACTGGAGTGGTGACAATGGGCGGCGCGAAGTGGTAATGGCCATCGATGGGCTCCTCTTCGGGGGCGCCATGGTGGCCAAGTTGCTGGTCATGGTCGGATTCGCCGGAGGAAGCTGAGCCGGATGAGTCGTGCTGGGCATCGGGCGCGTTGACAACGATGGGCTTGCTCATGTCTGGTTTGGGGAGGTCAGGAAGCAGCGCGTTGTCTGCCCCAACGTTGAAGCGGACGCCGCGCACAGAGTCGTGGCTCATGGGAGGACGCTGTGGAACGTCAAGTTCCAAGGCAAAGCGAGGGCGAGGCTGTCGGAGCGCTGCTCCTTGCGCTTTGTGGCAGCGATCGACGACTGGAGGTGGCGCTCGCTATATAGATTCTTGGCGTGTGGCTGCGTGTGGCGGTGCTCGAGAAAGGAAAATGCCATGCAGCAATTTGCTCGATACTGGTCTGGTGCAGGCGGCCAGAAGATAGGAATTGTTGCGAGGGGCACGAGAATCTGCAAGACTGTAGGAGAAAGATGTTTTCGCCGCGGGCAGAGTGATCGAGATGCAATTGTAAAGCGGGGGCCGCTTTGCCCGTTTTCCCCATGCCCAGCGAACCGTGAGGTTTTGCCCAAGACCCAAAATCCACTGCGGATGCATTTAGCTCCCGCATGGCCCAAGCTCCCTCGGCCTCCGCGGTGGTGGAGGAGTTCAACGTTCGCCGACGACAAAGAGCAGTCACATGTTGATAACACTTAAAAATTCCAGCAGACACTTGGAGGTGCATGCGAGATAATTGTCTAGTGGGAAATTGGACATTGACTTTTCACAATTGAAGTTGGGGGTTGTGCTCCAATCGTCGAACAGATCCGTCACTACTTATGTATATCAATTGATACAGTGGATCACGGGACGGCGGCTACAGATCGTAAGATCGACCTTGACTGGAGGTTCTGGATATGTTGCAGATCTTCATAGGTAGGCTCTGCAAACATCCGAAGGATCGAGACATGGTTTGGGAAAGACGATGAAAGCATCACGAGTGTTGAAGACATGTGACTTCGGAACCTCACTACCTAGGTACAGCCTTTCGACCACTGAGGATTCACAAAGGCCTGCAAAACGTGCTTCTGCCAGTGTGGACTGGCGCTGCGTTATTGATTCCGCACGGGTTCATCCATATCTTTGCGTCGAACTTAGTCCTTGCTTCCGTCATTTCAAGGCATATCACGATGACATTTGTACAGCATCATGGCGTCGAGCACGTATTTACAGCTCGGAGAAGCAACCCACGTCTCCATGTAAAGCCCGCCCGGTTGACCCCTTATTCCAATGGATTTGTGAGAAGGGCCAGTACCTCATACGCTCGGTCGGTCTCCTGTATACGAGCAATAGAACACCCCTGTCCGGGTTCATGCGACCTTATCTGTGGCGCAGGAGAAACGCCGTTTCGTTCTGCCTTCTGCCATCCTTCCAATTTCTTGGCCTGTAAAACGGATACATATTCCGGGCGCGAATTGTGTGGGGTTGCACAAGCATGCAGGATATACGGATTGCGGAACTCTTGTGTTGATCACGGTCACTCGGGGTAGGGAGTGCATCTCCCTAAGTACTTCCGTCTTGATCGCTCCACCCCCTTCAACGGGAGATCAACAGTGTTAGGTTACCAACAAACGACAACGCAGGTACCATGCGGTTCCTTCAGGAGTATGATTGAGAGAACATCTTGTGTTCCCGGGGCAGTATCCGTTCACGTCAGCGTCACTGACAATCTGGGGTACAGGCCGATGAAGCTCAGCGGCCAAGTCAGCTCGCCAGAAGAAAGTTTATTTGCAGCGGGGCTCGTTGTGCAAAGCAGCATAAGCAATGTAAATGAAGGTTCGTGCTTCCCGAGCATTGTCCCCGACATCATGGTGTCGAACTGTAGAGCTCGTCCAAAAGCAGCCAACACCAGTGCTCCCCACCTCCAGACGCTAAGGCGGAGATGTAAAAACGGCTGCGCCACCGGAGAAATAGACCTCTTCTCTTCTACATGCATGGCGATGGGTGTTTCCGGCAAGTCGAATGTGCACAGAAGCAATCACCGCTCGTAATGCCACGGAGAAAGCATCTCGTCTCTGTGATGGTTCATACAAGCACCCCCCGTTTGCGAGACACGACTGGTATTCAGGAGGTCGAGGGGTAATAGGCATATATATTTTGAACCAGGGACGGGAGGGGCGAGTTCCAGAGAGATATGAGACGAGAATGTGTTGTTGGTCAGAGAAGGACTCATCATCTAGATTACATGGGACACGAGATAGACGCGTTGAGCTGGCGGCAAAGGGATCGGCCGAACAAAAAGGAACCACTGGACGTTGGGGACGCAGCATGTGAGGCTGATGAAGATTCCAAGGCAGAGGTTCGTGCTGCACGTCGGGATTCACGGGGCCGGGGCGGGCGTCCTGGCAGGCAGGGCTCAGACTCTGCTCTGGGGATTTTGGAGGGATTTTCTTTGGTATACTGTATGGATTCGAAGTAGTGAATTATGCTGGAGTGCGGCGTGATTCTTGGTCTGATAGATCGGGCGTGGGAGGGACTATCTAATATCAACATGTTTTACATACAAAGTACTTATCTACGGATAGGGCCGGCGGCGAGGGATGGGTTCTGGGTTCGAAGGATCCTCGGGGCCGTCTCAAGATAGTCGGGATGACTGCGGGAACGTGGCCTCGGTCGTGTGATGAGGGTGCAATTGGTGCAATTGGTGCAATTTGGAGCAGGCTGTTGATGGGGAGACCCTGGAGGAAGGTTTGGGGACAATAAGGAGAGGCGCAAAGGCAGGCGTAGCGAAGCCTGCGAAGCCTGGGTGGATCTCGGAATGGCCAGCCCGGTCCGGCCACCTTACCGTTTTGGGAATTCACAATCTTGGCTCCCGGGATACTGATAAGAAAACGAGATGGCATCCCAAAGGGAACTGATAGGCCAAAAGGCAAAGAGAGAGAGAGAGAGAGAGAGAGATAGAGATAGAGAGATATCGCCGGTGGCCAACAGTCCACAATGCCGGGGTCCGAAGAGCTGCAAATGTGAATGTGTTGCACCGTAGGGTATGCTCGTGCCTGTTCAACGGTATCGTCCAGAATAGATTGAGATGGGGAAGCCCGGTTGGAGAGAGGCGATCTGCAGCTCTGGGCCTTCCACTATTCCTGAGTGCACAGTATCTATGTAACAACTCCCCAGGCAAAAAAAAAGAATATCATCAGCATCAGCATGGCGGCATCCCACTCGCGTGGTTCGCTGGCGGCTGAGAGCCGAAACAGGCGAGTCTCCTCCCGACCAGCCAAACGCCGACGGACATTGGTTCAAGGTTGCCCCCAAAGAGCTTCTATCTGACACCCCACTCTTCCACTCTTCTGTGGCTTACTGCCGCCCTGTACCGTTCATGCTTTGATGTGGTCGGTGCAGGAAACGGTACAGCGCAATTGGAAATGCGCAAGGGAAGGTCCCGAGCCCGCGCCGCGTGTACCGGTATAAGGGTAGGGTATCCAGCCTGCCCCAGCCTGGGCCCCTAAAAGGAAGATAATGATGGCCTTATATTGGAACCACCTTCAACCTCTTCTTCATATCTCTCCCAGTGGCCCTTCCATATAATACTGCTCCATCCCTCCACGCGACTTCCGTCTCTCCCTCTCCACCATCACCACCAACCCCGTCCGCCAAGTCGCTGCACTGTGAATCCCTGGAAGTGATCGGAGCCTCAGCCCTCTCTGATTGTCCGAGCACTCCGTCCATTCCTTCGACGCCCACCCTTCACCAAACTCGTCCTTTCCCTCCCAACCCCCTCCCCTCCTCTCTGTCGTCTGCAGTGTCCGCTGTGCAGGACCTCAGAAGAGACGTCGCACCAGCCCCACTGCGCTGGTATTTATTATTAGACGCCAGATCGGACCCAGATCGTCTATCATGGACCCTGTATCCTCCGGGCTGGATCCCACCACTCCTCTGGAGCCCTTCAAGAATGTCACCGACATCACCGGCGGTGACTCAAGGTTGTACAACCTCAATGTCTTCTACAACGTGAGTTTGGGACTTAGCGATATTCTCGATTGTATAGTCCATGTCACTAACATACCCCGCTAGCCTGGCGACATCGCTTGGATGATCACATCTACCGCCCTTGTCCTGCTCATGATTCCCGGCGTAGGGTATGTCGAAATCTCCAAACTTCAACATCAAAAGAGAAAAAGTTCTGACTTTCTTTGCAGCTTCTTCTACTCCGGTCTTGCACGAAGAAAATCAGCCTTGTCCCTACTATGGCTCTCCGTCATGGCTACTGCCGTCATCTCCTTCCAGTGGTTCTTCTGGGGCTACTCTCTAGCCTTCTCCCACACCGCTGGCAAGTACATCGGCAACCTTGACAACTTCGGTCTCAAGGGCGTGCTCGGTGCACCCTCAGTCGGTAGCCCTCGAATCCCCGATCTGCTTTTCTGCGTCTACCAGGGCATGTTCGCTGCCATCACGTACGCCTTCCCCCCCTAGAATTCAACAGTGGCCATGCTAACTTCAAAAAGCGTCGCACTCGCCGTAGGCGCCGTCGCCGAAAGAGGCCGCATCCTCCCCTGCATCATCTACATGTTCATCTGGTCGACCGTCATCTACGACCCCATCGCCTGCTGGACCTGGAACTCCTCGGGCTGGGTCTTCAAGCTCGGCGGCCTGGACTTTGCTGGTGGAACTCCCGTCCACATTGCCTCTGGCTGCGCCGCCCTCGCCTACTCCTACATGCTCGGAAAGAGGAGAGGCCACGGAACCCAGGAGCTCAACTACCGCCCTCACAACGTCACCCACATCGTCATCGGCACCGTGTTCCTCTGGGTCGGCTGGTTCGGATTTAATGCCGGTTCCGCCCTGTCTGCCAACTTGCGCGCCATCATGGCTGCCATGGTGACGAACCTGGCGGCCTGTGTTGGCGGAATCACCTGGTGTCTGGTGGACTACCGTCTCGAGCGCAAGTGGTCGACGGTGGGTTTCTGCTCCGGTGTCATTGCTGGCTTGGTCGCTATTACCCCTGGCTCAGGTTATGTACCCGCTTGGTCGGCCGTCATCTTCGGTGTCTGCGGTGGAGTTGCATGCAACTATGCCACGAAACTCAAGTACTTCCTCCGTTGCGATGATGCTCTCGACATCTTCGCCGTACACGGTGTGGGTGGCTTCGTGGGCAACGTCCTGACTGCCTTCTTCGCAGCGTAAGCACCACTTTTCGCTCTCGCTACATTGTACACTGCTGACTCTTCAACTACAGTGACTACATTGCCCATCTAGACGGCTACACGGTCATCCCCGGCGGCTGGCTGAACCACCACTGGATCCAGCTGGGCTACCAGATCGCCGACTCCGTCTCCGGCGGCGTCTACTCCTTCGTCGGCACATGCCTGATTCTTGCTGCGCTCGACGGCATCGGCAAGTTCGTGCCCGTATTCAAGCTCCGTGCCAGCGAGGAGGAGGAGGTGTTGGGCATTGACGATGTGGAAATCGGAGAGTTTGCTGTAAGTCATCATTTCCCTCTTGGGATAGGAAAGAAGAACGTTGCTAACGAAAACCCCAGTACGACTACGTCGAAGTCACCCGCGAAGTCAAGCTCCCCGACGACGACCTCGAAGTCGACGAAGGCATGTCGACCCATTCCCTCGGCAACCACCCCTCCGCCATGGGCCAGCACCATGAGAAGAATCAGGATTCCGTCGACTCGGGCCAGCAGCTGGCAGACTGGGCCCATCGCCCATAGTTGCAGGCTAGGATGGGATGGGATTTCTCTTAACCACAGCACATTTTCGGTTAAGGGACTTGTAGACGTTTGGGTTTGGATCTTTTGAGGGTTACGCTTTATACCACGGTTTGCGCTATCTGAGAGTTTTTCTCTCTGGTCGATTTGGGAATTTTTCTCGTTACTTAATGTTGTATTGGATAAGGGTGAATAGCGCAGCGCAGCATCACATTTCTCGTTGGCAAACGTCGCTTTCGGTCCCCTCAGACGTGATGACTTCTTGTGTGACGCTCAAGTGAGCATAACATGCAGTAGATGAATTGTGTTAAAGTTTTCTCTTTGATGATGTTGACGAAGTCGATTGCGAATTCATGGAAGTCTTCCCAACATGATGGATGCTTAGTCATCCACGAACCTGAATGTTGGTTGAGCTCCAGCGAAGCTTCGTCCGGAGAAACCCCAGCTCCGACGTCAAGCATCGAGCTCACCTCCAACAGTACCGCGACTCAGCGAGCACCGTCAACCTACAGCGGCATACGCGCCTCATTAACGTCTTGCTCTCCTTCGCAAGATAATTCCCGGACAAGCCGCCTCATCAGCGATTGCACGGCGACCCCTCCGAACGGTCATCTCCCAACCATTTTCTCACCATAACAACCACACAACATCCACAATGCCCTTCCTCGGCGCCGCCCTCAACGTCGTCGGCGCACTCTTCCTCGCCCACGCGTACGTGCCCTCCCACCCACCCATGCCCCGCCCCCCACTAACTCACCACAGCATCTACTCCACCCACGAACACACGCACCTTTCCCCCCTCTCCCCGCTCCCCTCCGACATCCCCCTCGAGCTCCTCGCCTCCCTCCTCCTGCTCGTCACGGGAATCGTGCTCTCCTCCCCAGCCCTGAAACCCATACAATGGCACCAGTGGGCTGGCAAGATCGCGCGCGAGGGGGCCCAGAGCGAGGGCTACAGGACGAAGGAGGGCGAGGAGGTGTTGGGGGATGTGGATCCGTATGCGTATCTCGGCTTGGAAGGGAGCGAGGGGAGGAGGGGGTTTTGGGGGGTTAGGGAGAGGAGGGGGGAGTATGTAAGGTGGGTGAAGGAGGGAAGCAAGGCTTGATGGAATGCGGATGGAACGTTGGAAGAGAAGGGTATGAGGTATACAGAATAATGTTCGCGCGGAAAGGGCGGTATGATTGGAGCCGTACGTTGGAGCTTGTGTGTTATTTGCGGTTGATAGCGCTGGATGGCGCTTGAGTAGGAAATTGGAAGCCGGTCCCTTCCCGAGGCGACAGGCACCGAAGGATCGCAGGGTGCGCTCGCGTGCATTGCACCTTCGGGTTCGTCCTTTCCCTTCATTGGATGATGCTATTGAAAGGATTGGAACACGCCTTCGCTCGCAAGCTCGTGGCCGCGCGGACTAGATAGCCAGGTTCCTTCAGCTTGAGACATTACAGGCGGGACTTTCATACACAGCCTCCCGGGCGAATCCGTGCCAAATATACCTACAATACCTAACAGTACCACATTGAAGCCAGGTCCATCCATTAACTTAACCAGTGTGCCTGAATCCATCCCATTACCGGATATCACAGCCCGTATACATGCCCCAGGTAGCCCTCAAACGCCTATTACCCCTCAACCCAACACTCCTCATCTCTGCTCAGGCTTGTACGCCGGCATCCCGTTCTTCTTCCCCCACCCCCAAACCTTGCCCTCCATATCCGGACCCACAAACAACCACACCAGACTCGTCAACCACTGGCCCAGCGTATCCTTCACAATCCCATTCCTCTTGCTTCCCCCCATACTCGAAAGCCGCATCAGCTCCCCCAACCAATTCGTCGCCGTCATGTAGTCCCCGCGCTCCAACCCCTGGATGGCTGCCGTTGCGGCCTCCAGTTCCGTCTGCGCGGGGTCGGATTCTTCTAAAATATGCGTGACGGCGTGCTTTGTCAGGTTCTCCTGCTCGAGACCGGGGGATTTGATCGTCCCCGGGAAGATGGCGCGGATCTGGACGTCAAACGGCGCGGGAGCAACGCCCGTATCCTTCTTCGACCGCCTTGCACCGTTATACAGCAGGATCTCCGAGTTCAGCGCGTCGCACAGGGCGCGCAGGGCCGTCTTCGCGGGCCCGTAGGGCGCATAGCCCGCGAGGTTTACGAACGCGATGACGGAGCTCGTGACGATGAATTGGCGCGGCGGCTCTGCGTCTGCCTTCTCGCCCTTCTTCGCGGCCGCTGCGTACGGGGTGTCGGGGTACAGCCACGCCTTGAGCGTCTTGTGCGCCAGATAGCACGCCGCCCAGTAATTCAGGTCCATCTGCTTGCGCTGCGTCTCCAGGCTGCTCTCGACGAACAGCATCGGCGACGAGCTCCCCGCGTTCGCCCACACGATCTCGGGGGTCTTGCCGCCGTTCCAGGCCGTGGATTCCTTGAGGATGCGCTCGTTCTCGGCCTCCGAGGTCACGTCCGCGGAGATGTAGGTGAAGCGCTGCGTAGATGGGTTTTTGGCGTGAGACTTTGCGTACTCGACGGCTGAGGCGAGCTTCGTGGGGTCGCGAGCGACGATGATGAGGGAGGCGCCGCGGGCGGAGAGGAGGGCGGCGACCTCGCGGCCCATGCCGTAGGAGCCGCCGGTGAGGAGGACGGTCTGGAGGGTGTTAGTGGAGATTCAACTGAATTGAATGTGGGAGATTGGGTTGGAGCGGAGGAGGAAGTGGGATGGTACATACGCGTCCTTCGACATTGAACTTGTTCCGCCGGCTGAGGAAACCCATGATGTCCAGACTGAGATAGAGCACCAGGAGGAGCAGTGCTATGGCTGCGTACGAGAGAAGTCCTGCCATGAGGAAGCTGTGCCTCTCAGATGGGCCTCGAGGGGTTTTTGTGAACAACTAAAGGGTCCAAGCTGATGTGAGACCGTCCGCGACCCTTCACCAACAATTTACGCCCCGCCTCTTCTTTGCATGGGCGACAACGTCGAATTGGACGCCTTGTCCAGAGGAAGTCGCGAATGATGTTGGTGGATCCAAATGCCCCTGCGTATTTTAGTCAGCTACAGCTGGGCCACAACGGGTCTAGCGTGCGGAGCTATTTTCTCGCCCGCCGTCCCCGCGGGTCCGTACTTTTCCAAAATTTTGGACAGGCGTCGGAGCTCGAACAACATCGCGGTCGCGAAGTGGATTTCCGCCACGACCACGACACACAGTGTCGCCGCCCTAATTTACGCTGAGATAATATATTCGATATCTATCCCAAGAGCGAAGCCCCCCAACGACCGTCGCCAGCATCAAAATGGGCAAGAAAAGAAAGGCCAGTGGCCGCCCGTTCGGCGAGTCCAAGGCCCCGAAAGACGAGGAGGAGAACACCAAAATGCGCGTCACAACGTTTAAAGATGTGGCGGACTCGGAGGACGAGTTCCATATGCAGCGGGATAAGGTCCTGCTGGAAGAAGGCCCTGCGGCGAAGCGGTTGAGAAAGTGGAAGGAGCAGGGTAGGTTTTGTGTCGCCTGTACAAGGTAAAATTGTTCGCTGACGATTGCAGATGAGTTCCTGCAGCCGTCGGACGAGGAGATCCTTGGGGTCGAGGATGATTCGGAGGAGGATGAAGAGGAGGAAGAGTATGGTGACGAAGATATGGAAGGGGTTTCCGAAGATGAAGCCTTTGGCCTCCAAAAGAAAAATGAAGAGGAAGAGGGCTGGGGCCCATCGAAGAAGGATTACTATAATGCCGATGCCATCGAGACCGAGCAGGACGCCCTCGATGAAGAAGCAGAAGCGCGGCGCATACAAAAGAAACAGCTTGAAGCCATGACAGAAGCGGATTTCGGGTTCGACGAGAACGAATGGCTGGGCCAAACAGCGAATGAGAAGGGCGCTGGAGCCAAAGTGGTTACGGAGGTGCTCCCGCAACTGCAGATTACAGACGGTATGAGTGAGAAGGAGAAGCTGAAGATCCTGCATTCGAGATACCCAGAGTTTGAGCCAATACGTCAAGACTATCTCCAACTGCAACCACTGCATGCGGAGTTTAAGGCCGCTGCTGAGGCCGCCGAACGTGTTGCAAAGGGCAGATCAGGCGTGGAGAACGGAGCGTTGCAGCCAAAGCCTACGGCAGTATTGAAGTACTGGGCTTGTGCATCGTATCTGGGTGCGATATGCATGTACTTTGCAATCCTAACATCCACGGCAAAGGATGATGGCTCTGCCGGTATTGCGATCGATCCGGAGGAACTACACCGCCATCCCGTCATGGCGAGCCTGCTCAAATGCCAGACACTCTGGAAGCGTGTCGAGAGCCTACCAGTCGCCGACCCGATGGTAGATGCCGCCGATGCGGACGAACTCTCCGCCATCGAGGAAGCGAGCCCCGAGCCAGACCGGAAAGAAGCCCAACAAGCCAAGCTCCAAGACGCAATCGCACGCAAACGCGAAGAAAAGAAGCAAAAGAAGAAGAGCAAAGCACAAGCCGCCTTGGAAGCCGCACACGCCGAATCTTCAGCCCGTCGTGCAGAGAAATTGCGCCAGACTGAGCAGGAATTGGCTCAACTCGCTACCCTCACTGACAAGGCCGCCCTCCGCAAGGCCGTTAAGCAGAAGAAGATTGTTGGCCAGCAACCGCTACTCAATCTGCTCAATGCGGACGACTCTGATTTCGGCGAGGAGACGTCGCTCACGGCACACGAGCTTGCAGAGAAGGCGAAGAAGAAGAAATCCCTCCGCTTCTACACGTCTCAGATCACCCAAAAGGCAAGCAAGCGCGGCGCCGCAGGCAAAGATCAGGGAGGTGATGCGGATATTCCGCATCGCGAACGTCTCAAGGACCGTCAGGCCAGGCTGCAAGCGGAAGCCGAGAAGAGGGGCGCGAACAAGGACAAGGGTCCCGGTGTGGCTCTTGGTGAAGGCGACGACAGCTCCGACGATGGCGGAGCCCGTGGCCAGCAGGCCGGTGCCAGCGACGACGACGATTACTACGACATGGTCGCCGCTCGCAACGCGGCCAAGAAGTCTGAGAAGGCTGAACGCGCCGCTGCATATGCGCTCGCAGCTAAGCAGAACGCGGTCGTCGTACCCGAGGAAGTCATTGGCGAGGATGGCAAGAGGAAGATTACGTACGCGATTGCGAAGAATAAGGGTCTTACGCCGCATCGGAAGAAGGAGGTACGGAATCCGCGTGTGAAGAAGAAGCTCAAGTTTGAGGCCAAGAAGAAGAAGTTGAAGAGTATGAAGGCGGTGTATGGCGGTGGAGAGGGCAGGGGTGGATACCAGGGAGAGTTGACGGGTATCAAGACGGGATTGGTGAGGAGTACGAAGTTGTAGGGGGTGCATTATGGGGTGTAGGAGTTATCAATGGAATTGAGCGGAATTTTAGAACTGTGTATTTGGATGGTCATCTATTATGATGACTCGGTACTTATGCAATGGTACATGCATGCATGGTCCTAGTGCGCAACCTACAGAACCTTCAGAGCCCAAACACCTGCTAAAATCACATGCTGGATCGGATCCTTTCAGAACTTCAGAATGTCTCTTCCCAACGTAGCAGGTCTCTCCCCCATCTTTCTCGCATTCAAGCCCTACCCATCATCCTCTCCCCCTCCCCCTTACCAAAGCCTCCCATCCTACACGCACAACACCCCTCCTCCCTCCTCTGCCTCTCCCTCTCCCCCTTCACCTCGTCCCGATCCCACCCCCTCGTCGTCCTCCCCACCTCCCCCTTCCCATTGCCAAGCACATCCAGTCCACTCACCCACCACACGCTCGCCGCCACCACCTCCCTCACAATCCTCACCTCCTCGCCATCCCTCGGCGCATACACCAAAACGAACTCCTTCGGCACAAACCGTCGAAACCAGCCCCCCTTCGCAAGCGGATGCCTCTCCCCTCTGCCCGACTCAATCAGGATCCGCGCATCTGCGGGATGCAGCGTGAGATGCAGCGATCCGTCCGAGGGGTGCACATGGCATACCTCCCCACCACAAGTCCGCGTGATGGGCGCCGTGGAAAATAACCCAGAGCTGTGCTTCTCGAAACAACTCGTGCGTTCCACGAGCAGATTTCCCGGGTCCCCGGCAAGCGCCTTTAGCTCTTTCACGAAGGCCTTGTAGATCTCCCGCGGGGAGGTATCGCTCTTCTGCCTCTGTGGGGCGATTCCTCGAATCTTTGGCCTGGGCCCGGAGCGTCTGGGCAAGGATCCCGGGGATAGGTATCCAGTCTGCGGCCGGAAGTGTGGGGGGATGGTGATGGGGCGTAAGGGGTCGCGGAGGCGGACTATGGAGAGGATTTTTATCTTGAGGTAGCCCAGTGGGGTGGAGGGAGTGCCGCCGGGGCCGAGGGAGAGGAAGCGATGGTAGTCGTGGTGGATGTAGTAGATTGTGAGGACAGTGGCGAGGAGGGTTAGAAGGTTGAGGAGGAGGGTGAAGAGAGGGTGGGCGGAGATGGCGGTGTATTTGTTTGGGTCTACGAGAGGGAGGAGGGTAGAGGTTGCGGGAGAGGTTAGGTTGGCGAGGATGGTGGATTTGGGAGGGTTGGTGAGGTGGTCCATGGCGGGAAGGAGGTGGTGTGGATTGTAAGGACGGCGCTTGAAGCCAAAGAGAAGGGGTCCAGATTGAGAATGTGGTTCCGTAGACTGGGTTATATGTCGTGGAGGGTTTAATGCTAGGGGGTTGTGGTTATATCAGCTCCCGTGGGGTGGTTCCTTCAGCTTTTGTCCTTGGTAGGTTCCGGTTGTTGGGGGTGGGCTCCTTATAATCGGCAACCACAGATCGAGGTCGAGTGTAAGGACGGTTTATCCAGAATCGGTAATTTGAGATCAAGGGAGTTTGAGAGTATGCCTTTCAGCCCTCTTTTTGGTAACCCAAAACTGTAGAATGGAAACCTGAAGATATGAGTCTTGTAACTGACGCCAGCAGGGCAGGGAACAGAATGCAATTCTTCTCTCGAGAGACTTTCTGTGAAATTGAGGGATTGAGGTATAACATAACGGTGGAAATCCCCTTAAACGCCCATACCAAATCCTTTTAGATGCTACTCGCCCGGTCCCAGCACCCCACGTGAGCTCTCCACAGCTCGTCTTTTGAGCATTCTGATTGGTCCAGAGTAGTACCCAGTGACGTACCAAGGAATGCAACGACCAACAGCGTCTGTTCACATCACGCTGCCGTCACGCTGCAGAGCCGCGGAGTCAGGGGTATGGCTGTTGGCCAGCTTTGGGAAATATTGGAGGATCGAGATTGCGGGGGAGCGAGTGTTCCACGATGATGTAAAATGGGCGGTGATGTTCGCCGATGCTTGACTTGCTTGTTTGGAGAACAGACCGCCATTGTTCTACCCAAAGAGACGTTTTCTGTTCTTATTAAGGATACAGCTCAATATACTGTTCCTCTCCTTCGAGGTGGAGGGTTTGAAGTTCCGAGTAGGATATCGGAGGTGCTCTCGCTACCCGTTTCCGATTTCTTACCATTTCCTCTCCCAGTAAAGTTCTGCTGCAAGACCTGGGTTAGCGCCATTAGCCTAGTCCGGCCCATGCTAAAGTACCAGGGCGTTGCTCACCTGCACCGTGTCTCCGCGCATGACTGCTCCTGTTCTGCCACATTGCAAAGCTCAGACGTCTTAACAACAAACAAGTGGATCGCTCACCGCTCAATATCCACCAGATACCGGCTGCAAAGGCATGTGCTGTTCTCCAAGGAATCGAGTCACGCACCGCTTTGAATCGGCAAGATCGCCAATTGGCCAAGGGCGGACTCTGGGCTCTATCGTGGCTGGCGATTGGGAGCTGGATCGAACCATGGGATATTGGATGGGAGAGGGGATGCGGATGTGACAACGCGTGACCCGGTGCAGAAGGGAATGGGTTCCAGCTGGCTCGAATTTGGGAGAGATAATACTGCTGAATACTCTAACAATGTTGAGTGGATACGTGCGTACTTGCGTACGTCCGCACAATCTAAATTGTCCTAGGCCATGCAGATGCTCTGAACGAAAGGCTAGAAACCGGACGAGATCTCACCAGCTAGATCATCCAACGCCAACCATGCCCTCGCCTCGCCTGTGTTGGCCCTTTTCTTTCTTACAACGCATCGCCCCGCATCTTCCGGAAGAAGTCCATGACACCGGTGAACACGACGAGCAAGATACCTCCACCAGGACCCAATCTGAGCACCTTGGGAACAAAGCCCTTGTACAGCGCACCGAAGCCCTCCTCCTTCATGACCGTCCCGAGAGCCGGCCATGCCCAGTTGTACTTGGGGACAACTCCGGGGACCTTGGCCGTATTCTGGATGCGCGACTTGACCACATCCATGGGAGTATTGACAATGGTACCGACGGTTCCTCCGATAGCGCCGGACAGTAAATCGTTCCAAATCTGGCCCTTCTTATCCGACGCTTTGGGCAGCAGAGCGCGGACCTGGAAAATACAGCCGAAGTAGCCAGCATTCCAGAGGATGTGTCTCCACATAGTGGATTCAAGACCTTGGTACAAGGTAAGAGGACCTTCCTGCTTGACCGTCTTCATAAAGCAGTCCACCATGCCGTTGTACTTGTGTGCCTGAGCCTTGTCCTGCAACCGGATCTTGATGAGCTCGAAGGGGACGACAACGAAGGATTCGGTTGCACCGGCCGTGGCACCAGTGAGGATAGACAAAGATTGATTCATCTTGGGTTGGCCGAAGATGTCGCGGTAGAATGCGCCCCATGAGTCGTTGGCTGCGAACTTGGTTGCGCTGCACGGTTTCGTCAGATGACCGTTCTTCAGTCCGCAGGGACCGCAACTACACGTACCGCTTGGGGGCTTCCATAAGAATGGGAGCCGAGATACCACGGTATAACCGCGAGAAGCTGCCAGGGGTCACTACTTGAACTCAATGGCCACGCGCACTGCTCGCTGCGTACCCTTCATTCCTGATGATCTTCCTGAAGCAGTCCACCATGCCATTGTATGCCTCCTCGCCCGTTCCTTTACCAGTCTGGAGTTGTCTGTATACTTTAGGACAGATTCGATCCTGGGAATGGCGCAAT
The DNA here is from genome assembly GCA_019022765.1 of Westerdykella sp. P71. NCBI lineage: Eukaryota > Fungi > Ascomycota > Dothideomycetes > Pleosporales > Sporormiaceae > Westerdykella > Westerdykella sp. P71. The sequence goes on along the minus strand of JAFHBW010000152.1, from coordinate 16,315 downwards.
TCTTACACTCGGGTCTTGACAACGTCCAGCGGGTACCTGAATATGTCAGCGGCTGCATGCGCGGTTTCCATCGGGACTCCTACATGACAAGAATCTGCGCAAGAAGTTTCAATTAGCACCATTCACCCATTGCGCCTCTGCGACCACGCGCACTCACTTCAGAGACACCGGCCACGGCACCTGCGCTCTGATTAGCAACCGGCCTGAAATTATTGCCGTGATCGGAACTGACCCGCCGCGAACTGGTAGATGAAGGGGAGAGGCTTCGGCTCTGCCTTGGTAGTCATGATGGCGACTTGGGACGGGAGAGGAGGATTGAAGGAAGGCAAAGGGAGTGAAGAAGAGTGAGGTGCAGTTATTATCGCACAGCGACTGCTCTTGAGGAGGTGACTGGCGGGCCCGAGTGGATTTCCCCGAAACGCGGGATGTGGAGGTCCAAGCTTCCCAATCGATTGCTGGCGAGGCGAGCACCGGCAAAAAGAAATCTATGGTATTGTGCCCTGGTCCGACACGGGATGGAATCCGTGGATTGAATCTGGTTTGACAATGGGGTGTGTAAGAAGAAGGAATCATCTCCGCGATCAATGACAGGTGGCTCAGGGAGGATATTCCTCTCATTCTAACATCAAATGCGAGGCATGTGCAGCAGCGCCCATGTGTCCAGGTGGAGGTCCGAGGATCCTCGATTCGTGCCCAGGTGGACCGCGGTGCGGCATTCTGCGCTAGCCTTCTTGGGAAACTCTGCACGTGATTAGCCGCGGACCGCGCCCGCCAATTGACGATCGTTCTGATTCGACGACGCGTCGACGCGTTCACCTGCACCATCACAACCGTCCCGCCGACCCACGCGGATCATCAACCGCATCCTTATGTCAACCCGCCAGAAATCCTTCTTTGATCAGGATACGAAGCCAAAGGTACCGAGCATCCTGCTTTTCTTGGATATCTCCGGCTGACATTGTTTCTTCTCTAGCACTACAAAGGTCAATGGAATCGCGGCAACTACAACGGTCCTCCCCCTCCCCATAACAAAGCCGACGCCCTTCCTCAGCGGTGCCTAGCTGGTGGGCCCCCTATCATGCCATCTTCGCAGACTCGCACCAAGTTGAAGGCATTCCAATTCATCGAAGGCGCTCCTCCAATCGAGTCCTTGAAGAGGCCGGAGCAGAACAAGGAGAATGCGCCTGTTGCTACACCTGTCAAAACCGTCAACAAGGTTCCCGACTCCACACATGCAAAGGTTTCTTCCACGCCGAAGATACTGCAATCCAAATCAGCCCCTCCTCCCTCGACTCCCGCGACAAGATTACCCCTAGCTGAGTTGGTCGGAAATGAGGAGGACTCCCGTCGTTACACTCCGAGGATCGTGGTTTCCCCGGAGGAACAATTGTGTTGGCGCGGGTCGCAACCGATCAATACCCCACTGCCTCGGAAAAGCAGGAAGCGTGCTAGGAGCTCCTCCCCGATTGCCGCATCACAGGAAGAGGCCCTGCCTGAACCACTGAGGAATCAGGAGACCCCCGTTGCCGATCCGGCCACCGAGTTATGGAGTCGGTATACAAGCAATAAGGGCACGCCGCCAATGAACAAGGCACAAACATTTGCCCATCTTATCAACGATGTATCGCCTCGTTCAGCGACGCCCGCCGGGAGCGTGAGCGGCTTGCGGCGATGGGCCAGTTGTGGTGACGAGTTCCCCAAATCGGCGGCAAAGCGGCGGAGGACTAAGGGTGCCTTCCGAGCAGGGTCGGGGTTGGCTCTGGATGCAGGGAATGTTTTCGACGCCCCAAGCTCCGACGGTGCATTCCAGGGACAGCCTGAGACTTCGCGGATTGCAGACCTATTGCACAGGATGCGGGACTCGATACCCAAGGGCCAGTCTCCACGTTCCCCTAAAGCTCCTTCCAGCTCATCCCCTCTTCCTGATATTGCCGCTCGCCACCTTCATCCATCCGATTCCCCGTTGCAAAAACGGCATGTCCGTGAGGAGTCACACGATGCTCCGCTGCGTGTGACAATGGAAGCAATACAAGAGGACGACTGTGCTCTTGTACAATCCGGGAGATCATCCAGTTCTTCAGACGACTTTGGGGACGCCGATTTTGATACTGAGATGGTAGAGGCACTTGAATTATCCCAACGAGTCGCTGAGCAGCCTCCAGATGGTCCTTCTGTCGCCGTGGCTCCTCCAGAACAGCCGGACTTGGCGCTCTCCAAATCAGAAACTGTAGCACATCCGCCTGTTTTGGATAACGACAGCGATGACGAATTCGGGCTAGATGACGAGCTAGAGTTCGCTGCGGATTTGGAGCAGGTGGCTTCCCTATATGACAACACGGCCAAGTCCACATCAGTACAGCCTGAAACCGTACCTAAGGAGCTTCCTGGGGAGACTGTTATAGCAGGAAGGAACGCACCCGTTGTCAATATAATTGATGACTCAGATGATGATTTTGGAGATGACATTGATGCCGATGAGTTCGCGGCAGCTGAGATTGTGGCGACACAGGTCCCTAGTACTGTATGTAGACCTCAAGGCCTGAACGAATGAAAGATGCTTACTCTTGTAGAGTCAAGACATTAGGGCCATCCAGCGGTACCTCATTAAACGCGTCGATGAAGGTGTCTATACAACTGAACGTGGCTATCAGATGTGCGAAAAGGTGCGAATGTTCCCATTTCCCTACCCTCTACCTTTTTCGTATCACTAACCGGAATGCAGGTTCTTCTCGTGGAAGAGGAGAAGACGAAACGTTTTAAAGCCATCACACTGCGGCAAGCCTGGTATGATACGCCATGTACACCAAACTCCTACGTGCACCTCATCGGTCAGTTCTCCAAAACGGGGCAATGCATTGTCGACGATCATCACAACATGATCATATTGCATCCCGATCATTTGATTTCGGCAACCGTTGTTGCCGACTCTTTTGGTTGCTTACGACGCGCCGTTCTTCAAGACCGCATTAAGACAACAAGCAAAGCAAACCCGCCAATGCTCTATGGTACACTGCTCCATGAGTTGTTTCAAGCAGCTCTGAGCGAGAATAGATGGGACACCCAGTTCCTGTCCGATACCATTGACAAGCTTCTCCCCTCAAAGTTCGAAACAATCCTCGAGATAGCACAGACATGCGAGCAGATCAAGGAACATCTGTCAAGTAAGCTACCCGAGCTCCAATCCTGGGCTGAGATCTTTGTACGAGCAGAACCTAGGGTCAGTCATTATCATATGTATAGTTCTTGAACGTGTGTTAACATCACGTAGGCTGACGCAGTCGTGCGGGAACGAAATGGGCGGCAGTCGATCATGAGCATCAACAAGCTGCTCGATGTGGAAGAGCATGTCTGGTCTCCCATGTATGGCTTGAAAGGCAATATCGATGCCACAGTCCAAGTGGTGATGCAAGACGACCAAGGACAGCGGACTCTCATGGTCCCATTCGAAGTGAAGACAGGCAAGAATTCATCGAGCGCTGCTCATGTCGCCCAAACAGCTTTGTATAACTTGCTCTTGTCTAACCGTTATGGTGAGCTTCCTGGCACCCTTTGGGGAGTCCGTGCTAACAGTGGTAGACGTCGAAGTTGCATACGGAATTTTGTATTACCTCGAAACATCTGATACCAGCCGCATTCCAACAGTCCGCAATGACATCATGCATATGATTATCAAACGCAACGAACTTGCTTGCTATGTACGCGAGCGTATCGAATTGCCCCCGATGTTGAAGGAAGATTTCAAATGTCAGAAATGCTACGCTCAAGAGCCATGCTTCTTGTATAACAAGCTCGTTGAAGACGGAGATGGCGAACTATTGAATGCGAAGGCTAAAGCGCGATATGACGAATTGGTTACCTCGCTCAAGCCGACGGACCAGGAATTCATGAAGAAATGGGACACACTGCTTACGAAAGAAGAATCCGACATGATGAGGTTCCGGCGAGAACTGTGGACCATGCTAAGCACCGAGCGAGAGGAACTGGGACGATGCTTTTCAAATGTGATCTTGGAACCAGGATCCTGCCATGAGGAGCCAAATGGCCAGAAGATCAATCGATTCAGCTACACGTTCATCAAACAACATCCGAAACCTGGCTTCTCTTTTACGGAGTCCCAGTTGGTCATTGGCGAGCCCGTCATTGTTTCGGACGAAAAGGGCCATTTCGCGCTCGCTAATGGCTACGTCACGAATGTGCGGAAACGCCGCATCACTGTGGCGGTCGACAGACGACTGCACAATAGCCGGACTCGATTGCCTGGTTTCGACTCTCAGAGCAATCAGACATTCACCGGTGTGATGGAGGTGTTTAAAGAAGGCGAAAGGGCTCCTGTCACGGTTGACGATGAGGAGCCAGTCCTATACCGGTTGGATAAAGACGAGTTTAGCAATGGGATGGCGGCGGCTCGGAATAATCTCATCCAGATCATGGACGACAGCGTCTACAAAGCTCGCGACCTCCGTTCACTCATCGTCGAACTTCGACCACCTACGTTCAGGCCTGAGAGTGAAGTTATACTGCCACCTCAATCCTCGCAAATGGCCATGAACAGTGACCAGAAAGCTGCCGTTGCCAAAGTCATGTCAGCGAAGGACTACGCACTTGTGCTCGGCATGCCGGGTACGGGAAAGACGACAACGATTGCACACCTTATTCGGACCCTCGTTGCGAAGGGTAAGAGTGTGCTATTGACCTCGTACACGCACACCGCTGTGGACAACATTCTCCTCAAAATCCGAAAAGACAGCATTGGGATTTTGCGGATTGGCGCAGCCGCAAAAGTGCATCCCGAAGTCCGCGAATTTGCAACGCTGGCAGCAGAACCGAAAGATAGTCTCGACGAATTGGAGAAGTCCTGGATGAATCCCCCTGTGGTAGCGACGACATGTCTGTCAATCAACCACCCCCTGTTCGGTCGCAGAGTTTTCGACTACTGCATCGTAGATGAAGCTTCACAGATCACGCTTCCTGTTTGCCTTGGCCCAATCCGCATGGCAAAGACCTTTATCTTAGTGGGCGACCATCACCAACTGCCCCCTCTCGTTCAAAACAAGGAAGCTTCCGAAGGGGGTCTAGATGTCTCCCTCTTCAAGCTCCTCTGCGATGCCCATCCCCAGGCCGTCGTCAATCTCGAACACCAATACCGCATGTGCGCCGAGATCATGCTCCTCTCCAATATCTTCATCTACTCCGGACGCCTCAAATGCGGTACACCCAGTGTCGCAACCCGCCGGCTTACCTTTCCACGGCCCGAAGGTCTCCAGACCCACCATCGCCCGCAACGTTCACAGTTGTCCTTTAATACACCTCTGTGCCCCTCCCCCACCTCTTCAGGTTGCTGGCTTACCCGCATCCTGGATCCCTCCCTCCCCGTCATGTTCATCAACACCGATCCCATTTCCCCAACTCTGGAAACGCAATCCGGCCCGCGCATCACCAACAGCCTGGAGGCGCGCCTAATCACGCAACTCACGCTCTCCCTCCTCTCCCTCGACATCCCCGCCTCGGGAATCGGAATCATCGCCTTCTACCGCAGCCAACTTGCCTTGCTCCGCCAATCTCTTTCTCATGCCTACACCCAGACGCAGTCTTCGGAGCTCGGAAATCCCGTTATGGGACCCGCAGCATCGGGCGTGGAGCTGCACACAGCGGATAAATTCCAGGGAAGGGATAAGGAGGTTGTGCTTGTGAGTTGCGTACGGAGCAACGAGGCGATGGTTGTTGGGGATTTGCTGAAGGATAGGAGGAGAGTGAATGTGGCGCTTACGCGGGGCAGGAGTAAGCTTGTTCTGGTGGGGAGCGCGAGGACGTTGAGTTCGAATGAGTTGTTGAGGGAGTTGGTGGGGTTGTGTAGGGTGAAGGGGTGGGTGTGTGATTTGACCATGGAAATGGTGGAGAGTCACGCGTTTGGAGATGGGTTGAATGGAACGGATGCGACCATGACGCAGCAGAGTGTGGGGAGGAGGGGGAAGGGCGCTGCGTTGCCTCAGAAGTTGTCGTCGCCGACTAAGAAGGTTAGGAAGCCTCTCGGGGAAGTGTCCGTGAGCGATGCTGTCAATAAGATGTCGGTGAAGCTTGGAGCTGGGAAGGGAAAGAAGACGCCCTCGTCCAGCCCTGAAAGGGTTACGAGAGCGAAGAAGACGCCGAAGAAGGTGGTGGGGGCTGGGAAGAAGGCGATTTTGGATTCGAGGCCGGTGCTTCGGGATGTTTACTATGGAGCTTTGTAGCTTTGGATCAAGGGATGGTGAATTGGGTATGGCATGAGGATGGGGAAGGAGTATTCTTGGTTCAAGCGGGAACGGACGAAAGGTGTTACAATCTTTTGAATGGCGTTTGGTTCAGCCCGTCGTTCTTTGGATGGATGGGATACAGGGGTGCGGAATCAGTCTTGGAAAGTCACTGTCGTTTTATGGCCTGTGTTAGGTTATGAAGTTGCAACGTTGCATAGCTTGAGTAAGGTAATCAAACACCGCATTATGACATATACGGCCTGACGTTTATTGGATTGACGGTTCATGAAACCTGATCTTGCTCAACGTTGATGATACGGATTTGGTATTTGACATCGTCTGGGGCACAGTAAGCCGGGTTGTTAGATTTCCGAGCTGTGCCGCATGCATATCGCTTGTCACAAAAACAATGAGGTGACCGATGTCATTTCATGAGAGCAGAAATGCCATGTAGTTTCTTAATTCAGACGAAGGGGTATAGATATGAGATGTTTCATAACAAGCATTGCGGCGGGGGAAAACACCTGAGCATGCAGAGGGATCCAAGACAACCGCAGGCATCAGTGCAAGCGATTTGGAAAATGTCGATCCAGAAACCAAAAGATTGGGGAGAAAGCATCGCAGCCTCCTTCATGTCGCCGACCCAACAAGCACCCCTCTTGCACCGCCTCCATCCAGTCTCTCTACCCAACACCCCCCTAGTCCGACGGGGTATGCACAATCTTCGGAACCTGAGGCGAAGCAACTCCCGGACTGGGAGCATTGGCCTCGTAGTACCTCACACTCGCCGCACTTGTGCTCCTCGGCCTCGTCTTCCTTCCGCCCACTTCCTGCTCCTCCCCAGGGACCGGAGCCAAGCTCATCCGAACACTAGAGCGGCCTCTCGCGCCACTACCTGTGCTATCCGCCCTCTCAAACGGATTGACTCCTTCCTCTGCAGGAGTAACGTGCAGCGGAATCAGCGAAACCGTGTCAACGCTCGCCCGCTTGCTGCGTTCGTGCATTTCCGTGTCCACGTAGAGACTCAGACTGTTCCCTCGGTCGCGGGAAAACATGCTGGATTTGTCGTCCTCGGGGGTTGGTGCTGCGTTGGCGAGGAGACTGGATTGCGCCGTTGTGGAAGACGAGGCCGTGCGGAAGGGGTGGTAGGATACCGGGCGCTTTTCTGGAGGGAGTTTGTTGCGTTCTGCGCGTCGGTGGAGGTAGAATGCTGTGATGGTTACGACGAAGGAGAGGCCGAAGAAGGCGAAGACGGAGATGCCAACGATAGAGGCGACCGACATGCGGTTGCTTTTGGTGTCTGATGGAGCGGTTTCGGGGGTGGGGTCGGCTGGTATTGGTGCCATGGTGGATTGAAGCTCCTCAAGGGTTGAAGGTCAGGAAGTCCACGAAAGAATATGGGATCTCGAGCTCCAGGAGGGGAGGAGTGCAGCTGCCTTAGGTCGATCGATGAGGCTGAAGGGCGGAACCGAGATATACGAAGAAGCAAATTATACAGCTGAAGCAGCTTTCCCCATTCCTGACAAGCGGCGGTTAAGTCGGAGCTAGAGATGGTGATGAGGTGTTGAGGCCGCATCCACAGGATATGTACTCGGTGACTAGGCTCCTATTATATGTCCTTCAGAGTTGCGAAACCAACCAAATCTTCCCATCAACCTTGGCCATTGCGAATGCTCGTCTGGTGGGCCTTGAAATGCCCTCAGCCACACACCAACGGGATCCCAGGTTCTCGGTCTGCGAATGGTGAATTTGAGGCTTGACACGTCTCCGCCTCCTCGTATAATAATAGGCCGCTGCTTGAAGCATGTCTGAGAAACAACGAATAGGAGTTTGTGACTATTGCTGCCGAAGACAGCGGCCTAATCCAGAAACTATAGGAAAAAAGGTGGCGGCACTTGCTGGACGAGGAACCAGTCGCAAGCTCGACTGTCAGCCCTGCATAGAGCTCAGAAACCAGGGACCAGTGATTTAGCGTGTCGAGCACGCGTGGGAGCCACAAGTCAAGCCTTCGTTCTGTTTTGGGTTCGCGCGGCTGAGATTGCGTTGGTTGCTTGGTTCAGCTCGAGCTCGTCACCAGCTCGGACTTTGGAACAATGTATACAATCGCAACCCACATCTTCATACTGGGTTCCTCCATCATTTTCTCCACTCTTAAATTTCGGTCCAAATGCCGCGGGCCATGGCGGAAATGGGGGTTTTCCGGTCATTACGGAGTACATCTCTGGGAGATATGGGACACTGTATTTGCGGGGTCTTGTCTTCACCGCCCTTGTGCTCGGCGACTTAAGCTTGTGGCGCTCGTGAGGCTGTGTCGCACATCATGCTTGACAGAAGTCTTGCACTCAAAGTTCCTAACCGTGATCGTGGGATAGTAAGCGCGCCGAAATCGCTCTTGCTCTCTTTTCCGGCCACATGTGGAAATGTCAACTTCCTCTCCTTTCCGTTATGCCGCTCCAAAATGTCCAGGACTCTGCTACTGTGCTGTGCCACGCGCGGCTGAGGCGTAATACGGAACACTGAATGTCCCAGGATATCATGTCGCCTCCGATGGTATCCAACCATTGAGTTGACGATCAGGGGAGGCCTGACAGAGGATAATGTAGGGTTGACACCCCTCTGCGCTGCGCCGTACAACTCACATGTTGGCCTTGGAGACACCAGGTTTGCGCCCTCCAGTTGCTCCCTGTCACACCATCTCCATGCCGGTTTTGTCCATTCGAATTTGAATTGTCCCAATATTCGCATGAAACGTGCGGGAAGGGAAGGTCCATAGCACGACAAACCATGTTGATGTTGGTACTCCGTAAGATGCCCAGGCTTACATGATCCATGTGTTCACGCCAAGATCCACATCAGGCATAGACTGATGACAAAGATGACCTGCGGTTAGCCAACGCTAGCTTCGCGGGAGAACCATTCAGGCATACTGTGCAGAACAGTCAATCATTTGCCGTGATACTACTTGAGTGTTAGAGCTCTATGAGTGTCCGCCGCCGTCGTTTTCTCCTCCATCTCCGTCTTCACCTCTTTGTAGTCATGCTCTCCCCTCGTTTCATTGTCCTCTGTTGTTCTCCTTTCTTCTTCGGCGTTGTGCACATCTTCGTTCAGGCGTTCTGTCTCAGCCTTAATTTGCGCGTCAAGCTCGTGTACGGCCCTCCTCTTCTCCTCCTCGTTCTCCTGAGGATCGTCCTCAATGGCCTTCCATCTCTTTGCTACTTCTGCGTCATGTGCAAACTTCGTCCTGTCAGCATCCTCCTTTCTCTGCCTTGCCGCTTCAGCAACTGTCGAATCCCGACAATATCTCTTGTAGTATCAGTCCAGCTCAGCTCAGTTCTACAATACTCCACAGTGGCTTTGAGGTAGTCTTCCCATGCTGTTTTCCCGGTTGAAGGTTTTCTCATAATGGCATCGAACTTCTCCTTACAGGCGTCGTCGAGTGTTTCTTGAAAAGATACCCCACCATCAAAGGTTACCACAACTGGGTTTTGGCCCGTCTCCACACCTTGAACGATTCTTTTGATCTGTTCAACCGATTTGGAACGTTCAATGTCGCGTATGGAGTCCATGACTCTTTCTTGTACAGCAGGATCGTTCACGTCGTTCTGTGTGAGGTCTTGATGTGCAGTTCTACGGAGCTTAACGTCGAGGCCCGAACTGGGGTCGAACGTCTTGCTGCATCCTAGCAATACAGGCTGCTTCTGATTCTTCGCCGATCAAGTTCAGCTTTCGCCGTAATTTCTTCGTGCGTTCCACAGCTTTGGGGCCCTCTTCCTTCAAGAACTTGAGCACTTTGAGCTGGTATCGATGGCGGCAAAAATTATTTGCAGAGTTTGGCGAGTATAAGGTATTGAGGGGTGTTGTACCATTCGAATTTCGGTCCCTCCGAGCAGGGTCCTCACTTTCGCCTTGTGATGCTTGCTAACCCTCTGTTTAGGCATGAGTGACTCTATGCAGTACCGTGGCTCTTCCCTTGCTGACTGCTTGTCGGGATTGGCTAAGTCCCAACTCGCACCAAAACACCTGTCTTCCAGAATCTGGCCGTCTTCTTCGTACTTGCGCGAGAACTGTAGCGAGTAGGTACGCTGTTTTTCAGAAGTCGTAAACGTAACGGTGCCATCCTGATTTTGGAGACTTGGTTGTGACTGAAAAGGATCGTTCTGCTTTTTGAGTCAATGAAGACGATGTCTTCGGTGTGCAGCTTATATGCTCTGCCGACGAATCGAAGATCGAACTCAGCTCCTGGGACAGAAAGTGCGTCCATGCATGAGGCGTCGACCGTCCAGGTCATATCCCCTTTGAGAGAATACGGAGTGGAAGGTTTTAGGGTCTGCGCTTTTGATTGCTGCAATGGAATCCTCACTTACCGACGGACTGCCATCAGCATGCACTGCTTGAATAGGTACCGCAATATTCATAACATAAGCACCACGAGGGATAGTTTTCGTCTCTGTACCCTTCCCGATCACATTGCCATCCTCCTCGAACTTATCGTCTCGCACCGTAGCTCGTGTAGCATTCGAGCGGAAAGGGGTAAAGACCGTAAAAAAGCCTCCGAAGATGATACCGCTTGCTCACATTACCGTTTGGATCGGGAATCTCGAGCTCTACACTTTGTCACCGGAAAAGTGACATGGAAAAGGTCCTTTGGAGTTAACGAATGTTTCAGCAAGATCTCCTAAATATGCATGTACTGTTCAGGCCAGGCAAAGGTCCGCAATCGGAGGGTGCCATTTCTCGTTTAACGTCGTGACTTTTCCTGCAGAGCTGAGCACCGACACGCCATTAGTATTTCCCCATCTAGGACATGATGCTACTGATATAACCGGCCAAGCCCAGCAACGCAACGCTGCCCCGCGGCGGTTTGGCACTCTATATCTTGGTGAAACATTTGATCGGATGAAGTAGAGCCTCGTCTTCCGAACTTATGAGGACGCCGCTTATGGACATTCGCTTGGGCCGGATCACGCCAGCGAATGTTATGGACGAACCACAGATACGGGAAGATCGCAAGTCACCCACTTGTAGGGCATTTGGTTCTCCATCGAGAACATGACGGCCTTATGGCGATACTGACACAAAACTTTCATAGTGTGCATATGTTCTAAGCTTAATCTAGTCGGCATATGTATCAAGGGACATGAGCGCTGTAGAATAAAAAGGTCATATCACCGCAGTCTCTCTTTACTGCTTGTAGTTCCCACTTCACACGAATATATGCTCCAAGTTATTAGCAGTTGAGACGTCGTATCTACCAATCCATAACGACACAAAGAGGTATCTCTCAACTGGCCCCCTCGCTCATACTGCGTATTTCGGACAAACCTTTGGAACTTTCTCAGATTCTGCCTCGAGACCTAACCTAACCGTGTTTGCTGGAAAAATTGAGCATTGCCGTAAATAGAGGGACCGGCTCCGCCGAGGACAATCATCGACCTCTGAATGGTATAGCTGTGAACACATCGTCTCATTGTCAAGGACGGAGGCAACGATATTGGGATTGACCTAACCTATCCGGGCCTGATGCATCGACACTTCAAGACAATGGCAAGACCAAAATCGATAACGGCGAGAAGGGAGGATCTATCCAACTATTCGTGGAAGAGGCCCCAATGAAGACATTTGGATTGCATCCTCGTGGTATATATATCTCAATGTGGATAAGCATCCACACTGACAGCAATGAAGGTCATGGAGGGCGAGGATATGACGGGATTGGAAACGGAGAAGGCACTGAATGGCGGCGACGCTGGACGGGTCGAGGTCTTGTATCGCTCAGTTTACGGGCAGGCTCCAGCCTTACTTGTGAACGTCTACGAAGCATACACGTCGAACACTTTGACCCTGCGAGAAAGTCTCCTCCAAAGTTTCTTCTGGCCGATTGGGGGTAATAATCGACGGTGAGTATTGTCCCCCTTACTCCCTAGCTTCTGCAATACGTTCACGTCGTTACTGCTATCGCTGCCAACTCGCGCCGAATACACCCCCAAGATTTACGACAAGAACCTCAGAACCCCATTAGACGACTCAAACTATTCGAATCTCACACCACCATCCACAAGTGCGCCCGCTCCACGTACCTGTCCCTACCGCCCAGCACACACCGTTCACTTCGGCCCTTTCCATCACCTCCAACTCTGCTAATCAAACGGCCAATCGATATGGACAAGAATGTCCCTGTTGGTGCGGGGGACGCAGGACAGTACCCGCTTCCCCCTCTCTTTGTTGCTGCCAATAGCGTTGCCATTTCGGGCCTTTAGAACCTTATAGCGGGGAGCCACTGAGCCGCCTAGTGGGGAGCTATAGCTAGCTACCACATCTGGCAGTTCCATCGTCCATGGAGCTAATGGAATGGAGCTGGAGCTATAGGAAGACGGTAGTCGATAGTGTCGATAGTGTCGATAGTGAATAGTGTTACCCGTCAATAGTGTTACCCCTCACCTCTCGCCAGTCCGTCCGTCAGTCACTCTTCAGCATTTTCGGGCCTTTGTATCTCACTGGTCGGGGTGTGAGTGTGAGGGGCTGGATACATTGAGAGTTTCCCGTGTTGTCGGGAAGAGAACGGTCCAGGCACTCATGGTATGGGGAAGGGTAAACCATGCAGGGACTCCTATCATTACAAACAGAACCGTGCCGTGGCTCGGTAACCGACGTGTCTACCGCCTGTACTAAAGTCCAACTCTATAGTTACTATCTGCAGCACTCACCCCGGCCCTTTCGATCTCGGGATGAACGCCGTCAGGGACCAGGATTGCTACATCGGACCGTTCTGTAATCATGTCAGGGACCCGTGGATGCGCAACAAGCCACTCGTTCTCGGACTATTCGAACTCCGAGCCACAGGGGCGTGATGGATCTAGCTTAGGACTACAGACCATCGGGCTTAGGGTAGAGGTGAGCGCTCGTTTGGAGCCGTCGCTTTGGGAATGTCACTATTACAAGCTACACCGGGTAACACTGGTTAGTTCAGCAGAGAGTGAGTGTGTGTGTAGCTGTCGGCGCGCTAACAAGCAGCTGCCAGAGGCTCGTGGTGGGTAGGGGTTATCTTTTATACTCGGAGTCGGAGTTCGGATTCGGACATCGGAGGGTCCGACTCCGAACAGTATAAAACAGAGCACGAATGCCAGGAAGTCAAACTCGAAGGTCGGAAAAGTCCAGAATGGGGAGTTTCGGGAATATAAAAAAAGGTAGACACGGGAAATATGAAAGTTACCAACTTTCGGCGAAGGAGGATGAGACGTCGGAATGTTCTTCCAAATGGAGCAGATGAACATTCCGGCATCCAAAAGGAAGAAGAAACACAGACATCGGGATTCATGGAGCATTTCCTCAATCCCAAGAGAAAACTTCGGGGAATAAAACAGAGACGAGCAGCCCATTTTCCAAGAGGAGATAGGTGCCTTCTTTTTTTTCAGGAAATCGCCAAAGCAAAACAAACTAGCTTTCGGAGAGCGGCGAGTGGGATTATCGAAACTCGGAAAATGAGACATCGAAAAAAGATCCGAAAAAAAAGTTCCAAAGGAGGATGACGAGGAGACTCTGGGAAACCGGGCTTACATTATTAGCGAAGTACGGTAAGAGGAAAGTCATGTAGACGCAGGGTTGTCATGAAGGATAGAGTAGAGTAGACCCTGGATGAGACTAGCGAGCGTTGAAGAGAGTGCGCTGTACCGATGACGGTACATGGCCTGTAGACATAAACCTGGCAACTCTTTTCAGAGCCGCCTGCCCGCGAAGTTACGTTGCATCTGAACTCCCTTCCGCGGAGCGGTTCGCTGCCAGCCGTTAGGGAGAATCACATCTCGCAAGATCTCATCTCAAACTCTATCAACTCATTACGCTGTCCCGCCTCTCCCCCATGAAAGACTTGGGCGATCTTCGTTGCCTCCCCAGGACCCAGGGGCGGGATGTTGTCGCACTTTGTTGAGACTTGAGAGTAGTCCTGCGACTCGCCTGCCTGCGCTCTAGCAGCCGCGACGCGCTCGTATGGCAGCCGTCGACACTGAGATCTCCTGGACATCATGACAGCAATCTCCCTCCACTACAATGTAGGGTCTCCCTCCTCTCATCTCCCCTTCTCGCCATCTCCGATCCCCCAGCCCGTCTCCCACGCCCATGCGGCCATGCGGCGTCCAAGCCCCGAGTGCCAACTTCCTTGCTTTTTCCCTCCTGAAACCCCTCATCTGCGCTTCCCCATCCCAGCCAATTACACACCTGAGTACGGGGCTATGCCATGCCGACGTGGCCTTTGTCCTTCAACCATGGCAATTGTCACAATCGCATGCACCCCCGAAAAGGGGAAGATTGGACCGTTCTGGCTCAGCCTGAAGCCGCGGTGCGCCCCACCGAGTGGTTGGCGGTTGCGCATTCCGCTTCCGCGGAACGGAGCAAGGTGAGAGAGGGGTCGAATACTGTGTACATGCAGGGTCGCGGATATGACGTAGATTGCTGTTGTTGGAAGATGGGGAAGGGAAATGGAGAGGTCCGATGGTTTGCCGATGAACTGCCGGTGTTGGGTGTTTATTTGTTTTCGCTCCGGTGTGTATGGATGGGATTGTGGAGAGGAGTCGAGATTGCGAGATGTGCGCCCAGGGGAGGGGCACCACGACCACAATCAGCGCAACAACAAGCCCAAGGCGCATTAGGAAGGATCCAAGCAAACCCCTCACCCAGGTAACGGGCCTTCTTTCGTACGGCCTGAAGATTCAGGATGGCAGGCGGACATGGCACCTTTTCGCGACCCTGCAATCCCAAGAATAACCCAAGAGAGTCGTGTCGTGAAAGTGCGGATTCAGCATTTTGGTTTGCAGATCCTGGTGTTTGCGACATGGGAAAGGAGGTACTGCGATCTGATTGGTCGGCTGCGAATTCCAGCATCCAGGCAAATGTCAGCAAGGGGGCTTCAAAGTTGACTACTGAAAGGGCCCCTCTCCGCTTTCAACGTTTTCCGACTATTGAATTCAACGGCGGAAGCGGGGGAGAGGTTTTGGTGTTGAGGCTTCGGAGAGGTTGCCGGTTGGTGTAGGGAATCTGTTCCGGTAGCGAGGTACGACCTGGGTAGTCGGTTATCAAGGAGTTGGAGATGGCGTTGCAGGGTGGTTCGAGAGGCGTGATTGCATGTCTGGCTCCGTTGCGACGCTTAGCGCATTGCTGCAAGCGAGGAAAAGAGTCATGTTTTTGCGATGAGGTGTGGACTGCGTAAAGAGTCGAATGATGAGGAGATGTAAACTTTGGTGCAGTTCGCGGATGCATGCAGCTAGAGCAAGTGCTTACTCAGCGCGGCTTCTTGCGCCAGAAGTGGATCTCCTCAAGTGCTAGGGCCAAGCATGTGAACAACACGTGAGGGTGAAAGCTTCAGTACGGGCGAGAGTCATGGGCATCTACGAATAGAAGTTAGACGATCTAACACAGATATGGGGAGGTATTTCGAGAGCAGTCAGCGTGGACTTGAGCATGTCGATGCTGAGGGAGCGATCGGTCATACCGGTACTCGGTGTTTACAGCTTTCCTAGGAGGGCTTAGCCAGGGTCTGGAGACTTACTACTGTGTACGTGAGCCTACTACATAGTCCGGAAAGGGTGGGATGTTAAGTAGGTGACCCTGCATTGGAGATGGGATGGATGGACAGGTCGACGCGCCAGCCTCCAGGAACAAGCGCATTGTTTTCTCCCATGCGCTTCGAACTAGGGAAAGAAACAGAAAGTCTCAGACTAATGGTGTTGCCGATTCAACCGGCACCGGGCGCAACAGACCGAGTCACCGAGGGAGGGGAAAATGTCTCTGTTGTCTCGTGCTGGGCAGAAATCGGACAAAGAGTTCGATCGGATCGCAAGGGTCCATGACATGCCGGAGACACTACGTCATTGTTTGAAATTTGGCACTGTTGGGCCCTGAGAGGATAAGGGCCTGTTCGGTTCCCAGCGTTATTTTTTCGAAATGGAGCTGCAAGGGGGCCTACAAGGTTATAGTAGTGCTAACGCTAGTCCTTAGCAATATAGAGATAGAAAATAGAGTGTGATGGGCTCCATCACATGCGCTACGCCGAGGGCGTAGCTGGCATCACGTGGCTCCTGATATTGCCTGACATT
>JAFHBW010000151.1:0-58700 GCA_019022765.1 Westerdykella sp. P71 | reverse complement strand
GGGGAGGAGGGGGCGAAAGAGGGAGAGGGGGCGGTGGATGGGGTCGGGAGATAGGACGATGCGTACTATATACCTATAACGGGACGTGGACCTGGGATTGCGAAAGACCAAGCGGGGAGGAAGAAGGAATGCATAGACCGGGACCGGGACCGGGACCGGGAATGGCAAAGGGAACGGAAAGGCAAACGCAAAGCGAAAGGGAAAAGTACATGCCTGGAGATCGATCTCGGAGATACCCCGACATGTTGGTTTGGATTTCCATCTTATGAGCGATGACGAACGACGAGGAACGACGTTTCATGGTTAGGGGTTTTTTTTCCCTTTCTTTTTGGATATATAGGGCGGTCTTTTGCTTCTTCTGTTGGGTAGTGCCGATGGGTTTGGGTTGGGCTGGGTTGGATTGGGTCATATCATGATTGCATTATTATTCGAGTTCGCTCCTCTCTTCTCACTTCGTTTCCTCGTGCTCTACTCTCTGCTCTCCTGGTAAGCCTGTCTCGCATGCCCAAAAGGGGTGCAGGTTCGTGACGCTGGTATACCGCCCTGCTGGTCGATCCATCCCATCTCATCTCTCCCGCGCTCTATATGCATGACTCCCGTGCTGGCTAGTAGTACACAGATACACACGTGCACGCCTACTCCTCCATATCCACATCCTCGCCATTGGCCTCCTCCTTCGCCTTGGGCGTCGACTTGGGCACCGACGCCTCCTTGTCGATCATCTGCCGTGACACCGAGACGATATTGTCTTCGATGAGCTGCTGGCCCACGTCTTCCAGATCTGCAGAGGTCGTCAGTAAACCAAACTCAACCCTACCCTAAAATGCGGTCTCGACTCACGCTTCTTCGGATCCACCTTGCCCACATATCTCGTCTTGAGTTGCTCCTTGGTCAGCTCCGTCTCCTCCTTCACCCGCTTCTCGTATCCTTCCGCCAGGCTGACCAGCTTCTTCAGCCGCTCCTTGTTCCGCTCCCCTTCCTCCCGGAAGTCCTCCATCAGCAACGCCTCCGTCCACACGTGCTTGTGCAGGTTCATCAGCATGTTCTCCTCCAACGCCGTCTTCCGGTAGTTGATCCCGATCGAGTAGTAGTGCCGGTTCAGCCCGTGGATTAGCGCCTGGATCGACGGCTTGTTCAGGTGTCCGACGTTGGACGTCGTTTGCCGCGGCTCCTGGCCCATCATCGTGGTTTGCATGTTGATCAGGCGGAAGGCGTCGATGACGACCTTGCCTTTGACGGACTGGATGGGGTCGACCACGACGGCGACGGCGCGGGGGGTCAGCTGCTCGAACGACTGCTGCGTGTTGATGTCGACCGAGGAGAGCCAGCAGCCGAAGCCGGGATGGGAGTGGTACCAGCCTACGACTGTTTCTTGTCTGCGAGGGCGTTTGTCAGCGAGCTGGCGGAGAGGGAGTGGCGGAGGTTGGAGGTTCAATAGCAATGAAAGGTCATGGTAATTACCTCCCCGTTTGCCTCAGCATATCCATCATCTTCGTCTGGAACACCGGATCTACAGCTTCGACCGACACGCCCGTCCCGGACTGCGGCATGGCAAACACGTCCACCACTCTGACGGTGTAGTCGTCCACGAACTCGCCCAGCATCAGGCCCATAACTTCCATCGGTACGCCCGCCCGGCCGTGCCGCAGCATCTTGAGGAGCGCGAGCGACGATATGTAAACGGTTTCGGAGTTGTCGATTAGGTTGCTGTCCTGCGCGGGTCCGCCCATGCCGCCGCCCATACCGCCCATGCCTTGGAGCATGCGACTTAACCGGTCCATGGTGTCTGATGTGTTCTGGAGAAGGCCGGGTTTGGACGAGAAAGGGAGGTCTTGGGAGGTAAAACAAACAAAAAGGGCGCGGGAAATGAGAGGTCGTAGATCAGAGAAGCTGGAGGCGGTGATGGAGCTATGGTGTTGTCGGAGCTTGCGAACCCCAACGCCGCCTACTCGGTTAAATGTTCCTCCGTTCCGTGCGGGCAATCCTCGGTCGACAGGGATCCCGCCCGCTATGCTTCCGAGCCCAGGTGCGTTCATTGTTCGCCGACCCTCAACCTTCTCCTTCATCCTTCATTCACTTTCACACTGCCACCCAAACCCCCTCGCTCTCGAGCTCCTACCTGAATACCGTTCTATTCTGGTGGAATCACCATGGCTTCTGACGGGGCGGCCACCATGGATCCTGTGACCAACGGGTCCTCTTCCCAGCCAAGGAAAGTCGCATACTTCTACGACTCGGATGTGGGTAACTATGCCTACGTTGCCGGGCACCCTATGAAGCCGCACCGCATACGAATGGCCCATAGCTTGATCATGAACTACGGACTTTATACGAAGATGGAGATATATGTAGGTTCTCTTTCAAATTCCGACTTCGCCGCCTCGCGCAAGTCGGGATGGGGTAGCTCGAGCACCCAGCTAACGCACGTCGCAGCGCGCAAAACCCGCCTCCAAGTACGAAATGACGCAGTTCCACACAGACGAGTACATCGACTTCCTGTACAAGGTCACGCCCGATAACATGGACAACTTCGTTCGCGAGCAGAGCAAGTACAATGTCGGCGACGATTGCCCGGTGTTCGATGGCCTGTTCGAGTTCTGCGGCATCAGCGCGGGCGGCACAATGGAGGGCGCCGCCCGCTTGAACCGCGGGAAGTGCGATGTCGCTGTCAACTGGGCCGGAGGTCTGCATCACGCGAAGAAGAGCGAAGCTAGTGGGTTCTGCTATGTCAACGACATTGTCCTGGGTATCATCGAGCTCCTGCGGTACAAGCAGCGCGTGCTCTACATCGACATCGACGTTCACCATGGCGACGGTGTCGAGGAGGCATTCTACACCACCGATCGCGTCATGACCTGTTCATTCCACAAGTACGGCGAATACTTCCCGGGTACCGGTGAACTGCGCGACATCGGTATTGGCGCCGGAAAGAACCACGCAGTCAACTTCCCGCTTCGCGATGGCATCACCGATGCGACATACAAGAGCGTCTTCCAGCCCGTCATTCGCGCGGTCATGGACTACTACTGCCCGGAGGCAATTGTCCTGCAATGCGGTGGAGACAGCTTGTCTGGCGACAGATTGGGCTGCTTCAATCTGAGCATGCAAGGGCACGCCAACTGTGTCAAATTCGTGAAGAGCTTTGGTGTCCCAGCTATCATTTTGGGCGGCGGTGGCTACACGATGCGCAATGTTGCCCGTACGTGGGCTTTCGAAACCGGAACCCTCGTCGGCGCCGAGATGTCGACGCAACTTCCGTACAACGACTATTACGAGGTATGCGCTTTTCGTGACGTCTCTTCACGTCGCTAACTTCCCTAGTACTTCGCCCCTGATTATGAGCTGGCCGTTCGCCCTTCCAACATGGAGAATGCAAACTCGACGGATTATCTGAATAGGATCATGAATACCGTCATCGAGAACATCCGACGCACCGGCAAACCATCCGTCGAGGCATTGTCGACGATCCCACAAAATCCTTTGACGCGGGGCATGGAATCCGACGATGAAGACGAGGAGGATGACCTTGATGCGGACCAACACCCGGATCAGCGCGTGACACAGCGCCAACGGGATAAGATGATTACCAAAGACAACGAGTTCGAGGACAGCGATGATGATGAAGAATACAAAGCCAGTCTTGGTGTGCGGAGACAGCCTGGCGAGATCCGGAGGCGCGGCATTATGGAATTCCAGAATCCGGATGCTCTTCCCGACGAGGTCGAGGGCGAATGCCCGCGGACAATGAATGGCGAGAGCGGCAGGGTAACAAGCCAAGCTAGCCCTGCGCCGGTAAGTCGTGCCTCATCAGCAAGGCCGGCTACCAATGGTGCGGCTCCCGTGACTGCTGCCGCTGCCGACGAGGATGGAGACATTGAAATGGATGACGAGACTCCTGCTGAGCCCGCCGCCGCAGAGGCCACGGCCTCTGGTTCATCTACCGCAGCTCCGCAACCAGCACCTGCCGCCCTCCACAGAGATGCTTCGCCGGCTGGTGTTGTTACGCCGCCCGACTCGCCTCCTGCACAAGCTCAGCCTGCCACGGTACCCGCTCCTACTAGTGCCCCTGCCGCCCCTGTCGCCACATCAGAAGATGTCGATATGGGCGAGGGAGGCGACGTCGACGAGGACCGTGCCGAGGAAATACAGAAAGAAAAGGATGAAGGTCTCCGGGAACGCGAGGAAGAGGACGAGCGAGCGGAAGCAGAGACGGAGGCCAAGTTGGAAGAAGAGGCAGAAAAGTAGAATCTCTCCGTACCGTTCTCCATTGTTATAGTTGCCGGGAGGCATGGACGGGCTGGTAGGCATGGGCAAGGCGTTAACTGCGCGTCTATTGGCAGGGAGTATAAGGAGTCTGCGCGCTTCTTCTGGCGTCGCTGGTTTCGGGATACCTTTCTTTCTAGGTTAGGGGATTTGTTTGGTTTGCTGGTCGTATTGCTTCATTCTTTCGGGACGTCAGGAGGATCTCTGTGATCCGATTTCTCTCTGGACATAGAAAGAATATTATGTGTTGCCCAATTGCTCACTGGGAATTGCGTCGTGCTTTCCGTAAGAGTTCAGTTGACCTGCCCCACCTGCCTGCGTCTTTGCTTATGGAGGTATCCACATACCAATCTTCTCTTCGCACCTTTCAACACTCATTCACTTATCTCCACGACATTATCAACTTCATCTGACTCTGCTTTGCTGGTCTTCATGTTCATCTGTCGTTTGTTTAATGACTTGCATTTTTTTTTCTGCAAAGTTCCCCATGGCTCCCACGCCGTGCAATCTGACCTGGCTTTTGACATCGTCAGGAGCGGTGACACTCCAGTTGATGTGAACCACAGAAATTGTCCACCCGAAAGCGGGATCCGACCCGAGGCTATTTTCTATGGAACTTTCATTGAAATTCGAATTCTTACGATGTCAGCCTCATGACTGCCTTGACGGCTAGGCGCCACACGACGAGGCTGTGTTCGATGGTGAATTCTTTCATTGGTAGATTGATGGTCCGAGTGCCGGTTCGTATACAGGTGAGGCTGAACTATGCCCCACGAAAGGTTCCCGCCGCGACGAAGTTTCCATCCTTCGATCCCTCCATACTCGAAGACATGGTTCTTGACAATCTCCTTTTGTTATTGAAGCACACTTAACTTCCAATGGATCCCGCCTCTGTGGTCGGGCTGGTGGCAGCATGTGCCAGCCTTGTCAAGACTTGCACGACTGTCGTCAAGGCCTTGCATGACCTTGCAGAGGTGTACAAGAACGCCGAAATATCCATCCTTTCCATGATTGAGGAATGCGAGAATGTTCGGTTTGCTTGGGCTGCGCTTGAAGAGTGGGCTAGCAACCGTTCGCTGGACGTCAACCAGAACCAGCTATTATTGGAACGGTTCCAACGCTCAGTGTATACAGGAAGACTCTGCCTTGAAGCTTTGGAGAAGGATATCGACAATTTTCGGCCCAAGGGACGCGAAACAGCCATCAGCCTATTTCCCAGGCGGGTCAGGTTGGCATGGAACGCCACTGGATTTCAAGAGCATCAGAATCGTATTCGAGGACAGAATGCTTCTCTGCAGCTCCTTCTGCAGGTCATCAGCATGTAGGTGTGCCAGGTAGGTTGACGAACCGTATCTGACTCCTCCAGGCCACGTAAAGAAGACTGCATCGATATCATGTCACGCAAAGGATACATCTTCAGGGAGGCTGACGAAAGCGTCTTGAGCATAGATCATACCTTCGCGGATGTCTTCACGTCTTTCAATCCGGCTGTCCGCACTAGATAGCGACCGCCTCAGCATCAGGACTTCGACGACGCGAAACAGTACGGACCTGTACTATGTGCCATTCGACTTTGAGGATGATCTATTTACCTCGCATGTGTACAAGCGCAATTATAGGCTGCCGACCATTCGCAAAAAATAGGCTCGGGGTAGCTTCAAGCTTACTAGTATTAAGGACGAAACCCAAATGTGTAAGTAATAGACCATTTTCACGGTTGGAAAACACAAAGCTCTAATACCCCAACGCAGCTACGTACATGTCTGAAGATCTCACCACCGTTTCGTCCCTTTTAGACGCACCTGATCGCTCGGTTCCAGTCTCGTATCTTGGGAAACAAGTACCCTTTCTCCACGCTATCCTATACGCATTACACTGCATCAACAATCCGTCACTCGAAGATCAGTTGATAGCTCTCATCCATTCAGATGCTGACCTAGAGGAGGTCTCAGAGCTATGCTGCGGACGAGGATCAATGTCCCCTTTGGCTCTTGCCGCGGCGTTGGGATTGAAGAGGGCGTTCACGTGGCTTCTGACTTGTGGTGCTCAGCTCTTCTGGTGGTCGCAAGAAGAGAACGCGCTTTCGGGCACATTCGTTGAGCCAGATTCGGCTTTGGAACGGTCGTTTATCCGTACCTTGGCTTCTTGGGCATCAGCACGTCTAATATCCCCACCAGTCTGCCGGATCCGGGTCCCGGTACTGCCTCGATCAGAACAGATATCGAGGAGGACACTTTCCGGACTACAGGAACAAGTACAAACATATTTTCGGCTGCGCCACTCAGCATTTCACAGTCGCCGCTTTTCGACAAATGGTAGTATCCACAGTTTCGTTTCGCCGACATACAGGAGACCAGGCCGAATCCACATTGACATGGAGCGCGACCTGGACTCTCCCAAGCGATACGATTACGACTGGAAGAGTGAAGAGCGTATGGCCACCGCTTTGCGCGACAGGGACTTCCAGGCAGCTCGGGATATCGCTTATGACGGTGTCGATATATGCTTAGCATTCCACGAGCGGTTATCACTTCCCGTGGATATAACAGCTGATTTTCTCTGGTTTGCCGCTTCAAAGTCGGAAGAGAGCCCTATATTCATCGCTGCGTTGGAGCGCATGGCCATGATCAATGACCATTCTTGGATGGAGATGTTACGAATTCTGTTGATCTCTCGACAACAAGCACACGTGGCCAAATACGCCGGCCGAAAGATGGATACGAACCCTCACAAATTTCTCAACGATAATTCTTCAATGAACAGACCCTTGAAACATCTTCGCGTTGATGACAGCAATCTTATTCCTACAATTTGGGGCGACTTACGGCTAGCAGATGGTCGAGAAGTATTCCAAGCGTGGAATACCAAACTCAAAGTAGCATCTGCAATGGCTACGGCTTCCAGACACAATAAGACAAATGTGTTGGAATACATGATCCGTTGTCATTACGATACTGGAACCAGTTGTGGGACTAAGTTGAGCCCGGTTGTATGCGCTGTCCAAGGATTTTCGGTCCCCCTTACACGACTTCTGATAGAGACGTACGAGAACCCTTCAATCATGGCATCACAAGCCTTGAATGCACTTATGGCTCCACGCGTGAAGCATCGATGGGGCAAAAGTCCGCAGTCAACACTGGAAATCCTGCGCCTATGTCTGGCGGCCGGAGTGGATACCTCTGATCAGCACTTATTCCACACATTCCTTACAGAATGGGCAGAGAAAAGCTATGAAGCATTAGAAGTGCTCTTGGGATTCGCCATAGACCCAGATGCGGTTGCGCTTGTGGAGATCGGTCGCTTCCCCCCAGCCTTTCGCGCTTTTATGTTCAGGGCGGCAAGCCCTATGAATGCTCCGTTTCGCTGCACAGCGCTCTTCCTAGCAGTTATCCTGGGTAAAGAGGATGTTGTACGTTTGTTGCTTGAGAGTGGTGCAAAATCCTTTTTCTGTGACTCGACGGGGAGATATTTGTGGTCCAAGATGGCAGTGTGCGCCCCATCCGGTCCGCCGGGTGATGAAACGTCATGGTTCAACATTCACACGCAATTACGACTACTTGATTCCAGCGGTTTCGTCGGGTTGACTGAAATACTGGCACCGTCGAAGGCAGACGTATTGTGCAACAGCATAATGAACATGGGAAGCACAGTCGCGAGTCCTCAAAACGAAGAAGAACACACAAATACTCTCGACGTAACATTCCAGGACGGGCATGGACGTATCAAAAAACACGTGGTCGTAAGTGTGACGTTTGAGCGCCTGTGGGTGCTTGATAAGATTCACGCGGACTATATGGATGTAATTCTGGACCTGGAATATTTCAATAACAGTGCGGTTGTAACGGGACCGAGAGGCGATGATCCAAACCATTTCTTATCTGCATTGGGGTATACAGATTAACTGTTCGCCTTGAATCAATGACTTTGATATGTGGAAGAAGCCTCTCTGCTGTTACTTCAAGCTATGACAAACCCACTGAATGCCCAAGCATACAGACTCTCAATGCCGTGATAATCATGGACAAGCATGGAGTTCACGAACTACCTAAGTGTATCGCAAAAGTCACGGTGCAATTTGACTATTTCAATTATGCTTTGTCCTTTCGGCGCGAATGAAACGTTTTTTTGGTAAGACGGCCTGTAGCGCTGAGTGCGGTGTACACAATGCTCATGATACGATTTCCAGTAATCGCCAGCGCAATTTAGACTCTGACGCCTTTCGGCATTCCTCTACAGGTTACAAGTACATAAAAAGGGAGCATATCTGGAGCTTTAAGAGGCGACTTAGCTATTCACTCAAACGTTGCGATTCTTGTGTAGAAAGACATTTGAATAGCTTCCCTCAACTCTTTTCGCCTTCTGTAGAAAGGTTGAAGCACACGGATGAACAATTTTAATCAAGTGGGTCATTGCATCACTCTTCTCGCTTTCCCTATATACATTAATACGACACAGTTGATGTTGGAACGCGACGGGCGAAGAAATCACATTCATGGACCAGCACCTTCGGTCTCACGTTAGTCATCACGGAGCCAACACGCAAGCGAACACAATAACACCAAGAGCATTATCAAAGTAGCTTATATTCGCTCTCCCTTCTCGTGTTCCGAAGCCCCACACCAGGCGGTCATCATCGGAGTCCGAAAAGAGTCCAAAGATACACCCAACGGGCAACATGCCCTTTCGTCAAAAACGTAAACTATGAGATGAAACCGGCATGACAAAAGGAGGAAATCAAAGGGAAAACAGGAAACAGGGGCATCGTCGCAAACTCCATGCGTGAGCATCCATAATCATGATTAGAGAATGTGTCGTGCTGACTGTACGAATCTCCAAATCCACCGAAAGGTCTA
The DNA here is from genome assembly GCA_019022765.1 of Westerdykella sp. P71. NCBI lineage: Eukaryota > Fungi > Ascomycota > Dothideomycetes > Pleosporales > Sporormiaceae > Westerdykella > Westerdykella sp. P71. Next base: position 49,584 of record JAFHBW010000151.1, on the reverse strand, counting down.
TCGACACTCTATTCGCGGCCTCGCCTCCTAGGTTCCGCCGACTTGGACCTGTTGGCTGAGGCCGCTGGGCGTTTGCGGCTTCTTCCTCCGCCCAAGCAAGGTTGCATTGTCGAGGCTCAGCTCAAACGCGCCCTTGTTCTTTACCTGGCGCCTTGCGGCCGCGGCGACGGCGGGCGAGTGTTGGCCATAGCCACGTTCCTGCTGCGCAGCCGGCTTTTGAGCCTGTCTCGCTTGTGCAGCGGATGAGATTGTTGTATTCCGAAGCTTCTGCTCCATAGCCGACACGTCTGACGCATGGGACTTCGGAAGTTTGGCTGGGGGATGTTGTTGTGCTGGATCGTAGGGAGCCGATTCCGCGTAGAATTCGTCGTCTTCATCCTCGTCCAGAGCGTTGAGAGAATTGACGGCGTTTGCACCACGGTAGCCCTGCTTGAAGTTCTTTCTGCGCTTGCCCTCTTCTTCTTGCCTGTGCACGGCATAACCTACGTCGAAGACCTCTCGCAAGTTCACCGCACCGGGGGAACGGAAATCCATCCGCCGGGCACCAGGGGACTCGAGATACGCAAAGTTTTGCCGAAGGACACCCTCGTCCTTTGCCTCCTGCTTCCGGAGAGGCGTTGCGAGCGGTGGTGCATCATGAGCAGCATAGGTGACCTCATCAGCTTCTCGGATCCAGGGGTGGTTCAGGAACTGCTTGATGTCATATCGCTTCTCGGGATCTACCGTCAGAAGATGGGTAACAAGATCCTGTGCAGACTTGGAGATGTCATCCCACCATGGAGACAGGAAGGTGTACTGGCCACGTGCGACCTTCTCCGTCAGGGTCTGGATCGACTCATCGTAGAAAGGAGGGAAGCCGCAGAGAAGAGTATAGAGGACACAGCCAAGCGCCCACATATCCACACTCTTCGAGTAACGTTCGTCTTTCACGATTTCGGGAGCCGTGTAGCCGACGGTACCACATGGTGTCATCGTTTGACTGTCCCAGATGACCTTGGAAAGACCGAAGTCGGCAATCTTGATGACACCGATACCACCAGCACCCACGCCCTTGATGAATTCACCTTCATCAGCCTTTTCCTCATCATCGGGACCCCTGGGCTTGGGATTCTTGGTTGGTACGAAGGGAATGGGATAGAACAGCAGGTTCTCTGGTTTGATATCTCTGTGATGACGTCAGTTACTCTACGTCTTGGCGAAGAGTGTGGAGGAGACATACCGGTGGACGACGCCCGCCTCCTCGTGGAGGTACTCCAATGCTTTTGCTACCTGGATGATGACGTGCCGTGAAAGGTTTTCGCTGAAGTAGGTCAAGCGAACGATCTGATGGAACAGTTCGCCTCCGGGACATAACTCAAGCACGATGTAGTAATACTGGCGAGATTCGGAGAAGTCGATGAGTTTCACGATATTAGGATGGTCGAGCTGGCGCATGATTTGCACTTCCTTGAGAATATTCGCTCTCTGCACCGTCACAAGTCAGTCTCTGTCAATGTCGTCAAACAGATGACGGAACGGAATATGCTGGGACTGCAGTGAAACCGCGCTTATAGGGTATCTGACCTCCGCTGCTTTGGGAGCTTTCTTGAAATCCGGATGAAGATGGTCCTGTATCCACACCTCTTGTTGGCAACTTCTTCAAACACCATCTCCTCTCTCGGCGCGGTGGGGAAGGGGAAAAGCAAGGAAATGGGAAGACATGTGATGAAACCGGGTGCACGCTGGGGTACACTGACCTGACTGGAGTTCATCTCGAACTTCCTAACGACCTTTATGGCCACCTCTTCCCATTGACCCTCGTTATCTCTCGCTTTGTATACGTTGCTAAAAGCACCATCGCCCATCTTCTCAAGCAGTGTCCATCTTTCGAGGCCCGGATACCGTGGGAGCTTTCCCTTGGCCTCCCGCTCTTCCGCAACGATCCGTTCGAGTACCTGTGGGTCTACTTTACGGTCGGCGATCGCAGCTTGCTTCTGGGCTTCTCGTTTCTGATGATCCCCGGCCGCGCGTGCGGCAACATCTCCTGCCTGGGCAGCGATGTTGCGGTTGTCGACAGCGGCAGCAGAAAAGTCTCCGTACTTAGCACCCTGGGCGCCTTGTAAAGGTTTGTGCTCTAGGACGTTCGGATCGGTGATCGCATAGTGTTGAGGGGGTGGCTGTTCGCCTTGGTTGTGTCTTTGCGGTTGTGCATGGACGCCAGAAACACCTGTCGTTGCTTCGCCGTGGGGAGGATTTTGTCGTGCTTGCTTCCCGTGACGCAGGAAGTTTTTAAAATTCTGAATCGCAGCCATGATTTAGTAGAAGCTCGTGAGGCAGGAAGGTGGACGCGAGATTTGAAAAGTATGGACGCGGGGTATTAGTCAAAGAAGATCCGGAAAGGGAGAAGAGAAAAGAGGTGCAGTCTATTCAGACTACTAACGCGCAGTAGCAGACCAACACGTAGCAGGACTGTGACGAATATCGGAGGTGAATCGTAGAGTGCTGGGGGCCTGCGGGGGTGAAGAGGGCTTGCAGGTGTAACTGTGGAGTGAACATTGAAACAGGTGAACGTTGCGCTCGATGACGCAGTAGCGCACGGGCCATGTCGAATGACGACCGAACCGACATCACTGAACGCGGCGGGAGGCAATCCCTCCCCTCGCGCCCGCGTCCCCGGGTGCTACGGATGCTGCTCGATGCCAAAAGGAAACCAGGTGTGGGACGGAAATCACGAGCCACACTTACCTCCATCATCCACCCTTTGCTGCCACTGCTCCGACGACGAGGGCGAAGACCGTTCCACTGCATGCTAGCCACGTCCTGGGTCTGCCTCTCCGCGGATGGTTGAAAGGGGATCGAGAGGATAAACACCGAATTTGCCCGCAGATGATAGTCCGCGGGGTTATAAAGAGGAAAACTGAGTTGGAGAAACGGAGATGCTCAGCGTCACGTTGTGAAGATGCCCACCAAACGCGCTATATGAGCCGGCCCGCAAGCAGGACTCCACGGTCTGAACACGCCTGCTGTGGTTGGTAGACCCCTTCCAAGCGCTCTGCGGATACACCACAGTCCGCTATTCGCCGGAATATGACGTTGAGGCCTGTTGCTACGGCGCCACAGAGGAAGACCACCTCGCGAAGTTGGCAGAGCAGGTTAGCGAGATCTCAACTGGGCGGACCCCCTGAACATCGCTTCTGACCATGTTTCCCGTTTCCAAGGCCATGGCCATGCGTCTGTTGCGCAGTTTTCACTTTCATATTTCTATACAGAACTGCATTTGCGGAGTTGATGGTTGGGATGCCCATGACGTCAATGATCCGAGCAGACAATCTTTGCTCTTTACAGCGCTGAAACACATCCCGACGACAAAGGCACTGTTCGGCATGAGCACATCATAAGCAGGGGAAAATATTGGAAACACGGACGATCCATCTTGGCTGTCGTAGCTAGCCCCGCGTTTGTTTTGCTTACAAGCTCCCACACAGGCTGACCAGGTGCTGACCAACGGCGGGTCGCTGCCCGCGGACCATGTCCCTTTAAACTAGCCGGCTATACGTAATTGCAGGCTTCAGACCTTGGATCACCTGAAGGAGCTAACTCCAGCCACGGGCTTACTGACTTTACTTTGGTCAGAAGTCAACTTGGCGAACACGACTAGTACGGCTTCTTGCACAGCGCCCAGGACCGCGGACCACTTTGCGGAGAGAGAAAAGGGTGGTCTTGCTTTGCGGTTTCCCTTTTACTCCCTAAACTGAGCATCCCGCTGAGCCTCCAGCAAACTCATGAGGAAATTAAAGAGAACCAAGTTGCTGTCGTGGAGTGCCTAGAGCTCATATAGATAGCCCCTCGAGCTCGTGGGGACACACGCGGAAAATCTCGCTTCACACTCTCATTAAAACAACTAAGCGGTCAAGACAAAAATGGTATGCTCCTGGGTATTAAAAAGTTGTCATTTTGCCAGCTACAGGACCCTTAGGAGTATGTCCTGCGTTGTTTTAAGCTTATCGGAACTCTATCTTAAACCCGGCACTAGCGCATATCACCGGGGTAATTCCATCCAGACCACAGCCGGCGGCTTGGCACTGGTACAACTTTCTGCTCAGGACTCTCTGTGGGGCTCGCTTTCTCGAATTATTACCATTCACGATCACGAAAGCATTCATCATGGCGCAATTTTTGAGATCATTTACGTCCGGCATGAGTATACGGGACATACGAAACTGAACTCGTTTGTTCTCGTAAGCTCGGTTCTCTACACACATCATTCACAAACTTTTTTTCGTCCTCCACAGTTCGCAGCGGCGCCTGTTCCATTCCCGGTATAACCGCAGACCTCTCGTCGTTTGTCTCGCCTTCGCAACATTCTCCTAGGTTCTCCGCTAGCATCAATTCTCCATGGAGCTCCCACCTGGGGCACCGTCATCACCACTGTTTGCTATTCGACAGACACCACATGCCGGCCGCGCTGTCTTCGCGACAACTTTCATACCTCAGGACACTGTAGTCTGGCGCTCCGATGACCTCACACTCTCGGTCCTCCTGCGGGAATATCGTCGCGAAGTATGTGGACAGTGTTTTGGATATGAGTACGGACGGGATTTGCAGATACGGGACCAGAAGATAGGATTCGCGTATTGCAGCGAGCAGTGCCAACAGAAGTGGAAGGAGGAGAACGGGGAGATAGGGATGGAAACGTGGACAGCGGTGGAGAAGCTGGTTAAGGGCCGGAGTAAAGAGGATGCAGAGATGGTGGACAGTGATCTCCCCAGGCCAAAGAAGAAGGAGATCGATGCAGCGTGGGCAGGCGTTGCGGCGCAGGCCCATCTAATAAGGATTGCGAGGCAAGGGGAACAACCGGCAGACTCTGAAGATGGGGAGAAGGTGCAGGTGACGAAACAGCACAAGAAGGCCGTACAAAAAGCGCTCCTGCAACCTATCTCTCCGGATGTGATGAGCTTCTGCGTATCCGGCATTCTTTGGCGGTACCATAAACCTGAGGAGTGGGACAGAGTGCTGGCTCTAGCGTCGGATTCCACACCTTACCACAACATGGACGACCTTCAAGCCTTCACTCGCACGTACTTGCATCTTCTCGCAATCCTCCCTCTTCCGTTATTCCCTCTCGTAACTCCCGAGCACCTGTTCATCCTCTCCGCACGCGATTCACACAACTCCTTCGGCATCCGCTCCCTCGAAGACGACGGCTCCGAATTCTTCGGTTACGGATGCTGGCCCGCTGCATCCTACTTCAACCACTCGTGCGGTCCGAACATCGAGAAGACAAGGAACGGAAGGGTATGGGAGTTCAGAGCCGGTACGGATATCGAGGAGGGCGATGAACTTTGCATCACGTATTTGAGCGGGGAAGAGAGGAGATTGAGTCGTGGGAAGCGCATGGTGACCTTGAAGCGCAACTGGGGCTTCGATTGCGCGTGTGAGCGGTGCGAAGAGGCTTGAACTGGGGTAGCGGATGGAAGACGATATAGCATATCATTAGGGTGCATCAATGGGCGGCTGTCAAACCGCCCGTGGCAGAATGACCAAATTTCTGCCATACCGATTCATCATGCATAACTTTAGCATTTAGTCTAGCCTGACATTTACATTATGTTCATTCGGTAGCTGAGAACTGGAGGATGAATATGTGACAGTCTGTGTGGAGAAGGTTGAAAGAATAGGGTGTAAATGTGAGAACCATGCGTACACCGCAGCACCATCTGAGCCACATCGCTATTTGTTAACAAAGCTGTCGCCACGTTCGCATGTACTGGGCAGTTCCATTATAAAGAAATAATTTATCCCAAATTATTAATTCTATTCACAGACAACGTGCCAGAGTGGTTAATGGGTATGACTCGAATTACTCCATTCGGTTATCATATGGCTTCGGCCGCACAGGTTCGAGTCCTGTCGTTGTCGTTTTCTTTTTGCATTTATTTTTCACCCCATCTAAGTTTTTCTTCCACCCGGTCACATAACCCCCGCCGTCTAGTGTCGCAGCAATAAGCGCTCACTTCTTTTGTTTGAGGAACTGCAGCCCTGATGCGATCGAAAACTTTGGGGTCCACAATGCTGAGACGCAGCAAACGCCCATTGCGATACCCTACTCCTGCACCACACTACGTCTTTGCACGTACAAACCCAGGAAGTACAAGCGTTTTACCGCAGCAAACATAGCCTCTGCCTTGAAGGAGGATGCTCAGCCGACCAGGTTTCATCCGATGGATAGCAGATGGTGATCCTGGCTTGGTGGGGTTCGTGTTGCAATTGCCATCGGTAGTCGTGGGCTCAGCTAAGATGGTTGGAAGGAAACTCTGGCGGCTGTCACGTCGATGCTGCGGCCCGCGGTCGCTGTGAGACGCGAAATCGTGGCGTTGGGCTGAGTGGCTAGTTTACAGTCTTGGGTGCGTGGGACGATGGACTTTGAAGAATAGGTTCTATATTTGCGATGTGAGACCATCCCTTCCCCTCTTTATAATACTTTGTGTGGTCATCGTGATGATGTTGATGGTAAATGGTGAATAAGAGCAACAATTCCCCACATCGTAATGAACACTGCATCGCTAATTTCAGCCGGTATGTAACCTCACTTTGTACGCTCTCAGCACCGTCACTCACAAAAACTCCCCCAGTCCTGGTAGCCCTTCTCGCAACTATTGCCCTCGCGGCAGAGCAACCAAAGCCAGTTATATCGTCATTCGTCCACTCCACAGACGGGGACTATGAGAACATTACTTTCGCAGCAACGCTCGCCCGTGATGGGGATCTGTTCTTCCATCTCGAGGCCCCAGCGGCGAATAGTTGGGCGGCTGTGGGATTTGGGGAGAGAATGAAGAGAAGTCTAATTTGGCTGTTTTATCGGAACGACGAAGGGAAGGGTATGTTCATTTTCCCTAGCCGAGGAAACTTCACCCTATCAACTTTATAGCAGCAACGAGCTGACTTAACTCTGCTTGTAGGTGTAACACTCTGCTCCCGCACTACGGACGGCAATGTTGAACCTGCGCATGTCGGAAGGATCTAACTGCGCTCTATACGACGGTCCAGGGATGCGGAACGGTATCTTTCACATTGACGATCAGGACTTCTTTGTCGCCAACGTACGCTGCAAGAACATCGTTAGCCTGGACAACAATTCTACCACCAGCACCAACAGTACCAACAGCAACGACAGCCACAGACGTGCTACCACTTCTAAAGTGGAATACACCTACCCCCACCCGTACACATTCCCAAAGCTCTCGCCCATCAACCCATCCCAACCCTTCATCTTCGCCCTGGGTCCCACAGACCGCAAACTCCGCTCCAACAACAAAGGTGCCCCTATCCGCCGGTACACCACCTACGGCCACTTCCTCCTCAACCTCTCAGCCGCCTCCGTCTCCTCTGCCGCAGAAGTCCCCTACGACCAACTCGGCGCAACAGGATTCTGGCAAAACCGACATGCACAGCTCGGAGGAGGATTTGGTGCGGAGAAGAACTACACGATTAGGCGAGATCGAGGCGGGTGGGAGGGAACCATTCATGCGATGCTAATGGCGAGTACGATGGTTATTTTGTTTCCTGTTGGAGTTGTGTTTTTGAGACTGGTGGAGAAGGTGGGGCCGCATGCGGTACTGCAGGCAGTTGGGTGTGTCCTTTTGGTCGTGGGGATGGGGATCGGGATTTTGGCTGGGGCGAAGTATAATCAGGTAAGTCAGACGTCTCTGAGCTGTTTACAATTCATGTTGTCGGTTAGTATGGAGGACAGATAAACGACGCAGGAAGAATTCTGAAAGAGAAAGACCAAACGTTGCTGACAAGCCCCAAAGACCAAAAAGATCAACAAACCCCACCAAATCTTCGGCTTTGTCGTCGTAGCTCTCACACTGCTTCAATTCACCCTGGGCGTGACGCAACACATTCCATCCAAGAAGCCGCCGCGACACCCAGGCAACCCGGCCTATCCTAAGAACAGGTTGACGGCTGTTGTCCTTCGCCTGATCCACGTCCCCCTTGGCTCGCTCATCCTCATCGCCGGCGCAGTGAACGGCTTCCTTGGGTTCTTATTGACGGCGAATGAGTGGCTGCGGATTGTTTATGCGATAATGGTCGGGCTCGTGGCCGTGTGGTGGGTGGTGGCCTTGACGTGGATAAGGGCTGCGAAGAAGAGGGAAAGGTGGAGGGCGGATGAGAGAAGGGACGTTCACGGACGCTCGATATACCAGTATCGAGATAATGGAGGACGCACAATGGCAGGCCAGCCAGTGCCGAGGGATAGAGAGTTGGCAGTACTGGAGAAGCCGCCGTATGCTCCACCGTTTGGATATGATTTTCCTCCTATCCCTGAGCCACCGCGCGTAAGGTAGAGGTTGCTTTCTGTTAAGGGAGCAACGGCATTGTCTGTATAGATTTGTTCTAAAAAGTCCACCTTTGAAGGATCCCCTGCCCTGGAGACGCCTCTCTGATGGCATTGTACTCCCGTTGGTTTCTAGTCGTTGAAGGGAAATCGTATTGAGTGAGTGTGTTATTAGGTGCTTCTTAGTTCTGGAGCATGTTCATCTCAATATCGCCGACCTCTTCGGACACAGCAACTGAGCTTGAACCATCTCTTTCGCGTCTTGAAAACCACCCGCATCACTGATTCGCGGTACATAACACTAGACTTACACGACTCTTGTAACAGCCGTTGAACACACGAAAGGAGCACTGCAGTAAGAATAGCTGCGCCATTGTCGTCTCTCGTTTGTCTCCGTGGATGCCCTTCCCAGAGCACCTTCGGAGACAGCCGAATTCGCAGATTGATAGTTCGTCGGCCCGTGGTGCTACGAAGTCATGCTCGGGGAGGATTATGGAGCCCATCTACGGCTGGGGTCTAGGTGTGAAGAGACTGCCCGATGAAAACTGCTCCAAACAGAAGGAGGAAGGCAATCTCCAGTTGGCACTACAACTCCGGACTTTCACGCTACGGGGTCTTCCGATCGAAGTACATCATTATACAAAATCGTCGAGGGGGTAATATCACCAAAGCCTAGAATCACCGAACAAAGGCCGTGGTATGTCTGCAGTCTTTAGCTTCGTGCTCCTGGCTTTCTCACCATCTTGTCCTTGGCGTGATGGATGTGTTGCAGTCAACCCCGTGCATGATGCCACCAGAGTCTGCGGTCACAGAAGGCCCGAAAACAAGCCTGGAGCCATGGATAAAGGGGAAGAGAGGTCTATCTCCTTCACCTGCGTGACTTCATCACCAACTCACCGCATGTGATGAAGTGACAATCTTCCTAGAGTTGATAGGAGCGCTGGCTCATGCCTGTACATATACCCTTCAACCACAGACGCCAACCCCGAACCCGATTCCGAGGTTGCCATGCAAGGAAAAGCTTAATCGAAACCGCGGACCCACGTGCAAAGATTCGAGGAATCGAGAAAATGGGCAGAAGCTTTCTCACGACTTCGGACTACCGTGAGTTCGGAAATTTTCTTCCCATCTCAAAACAGCAGGTTGTTTCGCTTCATTATCGCCCTTTTGTCCGTCCGTCTCCACACAACCACATCGCGCCGCCGTTTCTCGCTCCGCGACCCGCTATGTACGGTCGCGCTTTGAGACAGCTTTTTCGGGCAATAATGGGGTTGCTAATTTCATCTTTGCTTGTGAAGCTTGTTGAACTTTATGGAGGGCTCCACGAGTCAGGCGTGTTCTAGCGGCATTCGGTGATGGCATGGTCCACTGCGGGGGCGATAGTAGCGGTGTGAAACTGATATTACGCGGGCTTTTCTCGACGATATTTGACAATTCCTAACCAAGAATTGCAAGTGGTGCACGCCTCAATCAGTCCCATTCGAATAGCGCTCCTCTTTCTCATACACAGTTCTCGCTTCCAACAGGCACATCTCGTCGGCATTGAGCGGAGAATAAACCTTCCCTCCGCACGAAGCTACCCTTAAACTTTCCTTTCCTACCTCGAAACCAACTCGAAACCGCCGAACACAGGCAACACAGGCAACATAAGCGCCACCCGAGGAAGACCTTCGGATTCGGGGCACGGTCCAACAAAACGACGACTCGCTTCAGATTCGGATACGGAAGACCGTCGTCCGGTTCCCGCTCCATCATAGCCGGGAGCGTAACCGACACCAAGGTTGGAGAATGGAACCTTCGATGGTTCGACCAGCCACGGACACTTGTCCACGATGGTCCTAGGTAGCGGCAGGGAACCCTTCACCACCGGTCAGATACCGAAATCCAATTTCGTGAGTGGCGGCGCCAGGAGGGGGTTGGAAAGGGAAGCCTTAAAAGGCGGATCCACTTCCGCGTCCCGCTGGCTCGCGCCGCTTGTCTGACTCGGGATTGAGCTTCCCACAACGTCCTGCCTTTGTCTTTGGGCCTTCCATCTCTGGAAACCAGATCGGGTGATAAATTGCTGCTGCCTCGAAAACATAAAACCGCAGACGGACAATGGTGTCGAGGTGTGAACAACGTTCGCGTAAAAAGGGGAATTCGCTTATGGATTCGTTACACAGCGTTCCGCTTGTGGCACAACGGAGGTCGCGAAGCCGGGTGTTGAGCGTGCTCTCCCCAGGTCCAGAAGGCCCAGCTGCATGTACCCCGCATAAACATCAATTTCGAGATTCCCATGCCTAAAACATTCAAAACAACTGGCGCCTAAAGTTCCTCCGTCACACTCTCCTTCTGTCTTGATTCTAGATCCGGGTGAACGAGGCTGATGCGAATAACAGTTTGCGAAAACGAAACTGAACACATGTGCAGGCAACTTTGTGGTCGTCACACACGCGCGGAGAATCGACGATGCGGAAGGTGTGGGGTGAGCACAAACAGCCCGTATGCCTGGGTGTCGGATTCCATTGGCAGATGCCGGTGCGTTCTGTTTTGCCCTGTCGGTAAAAGCCAGATATGTGCGGTCCTGAGCTGCGGACCTGCAGCAATTCTCGTTTCGAGCGGGGAATGCTGGCGAAGCGTAGGGCTCAATGGTCTGTTCATCTAGCGATCGACGCTGCAATATTTTCTCGAGGATATAGGCATGTTCCAGGGGCTCACAGAGCGCATTGCGATATTTTCCTGATCGGTGTGTGCGCACTGATTGGGAGAATGGATCGGATTGCAAGGATTGTGCGTTCTCGAACGTCAGGTAATAGGCGGCTGTGATATAGGTATAGGGTGTTGTCCAAGATCCATATGGCTCATTATTGTCTCGTTCTGGGTAATATTCAATACACGTGAAAGGCTCGACCGTGAGAAATGCGGAGCTTGCACAAAGGAAAAGTAATACAAGCGGCAGAAGGCCGTAATGTGAAGGGTATCTCTGATGGACCAGGATCCGTCGAAAGCCGGTGAGAGAGAGCAGAATGGCTCCCACCAAACACCGAACACCAATTACAGCGTGCCATCCGTCCACCTCTTCCCGTACCAGACGTTTTCCAGACTTAGCATTTTTGTAGCCGGACATATGACTCTCGGAGAACGATGGCTGCTCACCGGCTCACGTGGACCTCCTTGGTCACCACTATGTCGCGAGGGTCATGGGGCCTCTGCTCAGGCTGCAATGGGTATATCGATTCGTCGCTGGCTTTTCGGTGCACCACATCCCAGGCCTCCTTATCAGCCAGGCCTGTGGGCTGAGTGGTAATCCGGACCTTGTAAGGGCTAGGACTTTGCGGTGCCGAATCCTCCTTGCTGGCAAGGCTGTGCATAGCAATGCTCGAACCATCCGGTTGTTTGATGTAGCCCAGCGAAACGGCTCCTTTTCCGTATCCAGAGGCACCATAGCCTGTCGCCTTTGTTCGTCCCCCAGACGTAATAGCGCGAGCAGTGTCGAGGATACTAACAAATAGAGGCTTGAGCGAAGGCAGGGAGGCGGCGACGATGCCGATTGTAAGTTCGATATAATTCCACTGTAGGTCGATATGTTAGAGTGGTCGAATACACAAACCGACGAAAGTTCTTACTATGTTGAAACTGTCCTTGACTGTCCAATCCGGGTCGCTCAGTACGTGCCATTGCTGGACCGCTTTGATGATAGCGGCAGCACATGCAAACCAACCAAGCGAAAGGATACCGATAAGCGTGATCTTAGTTCTCATGTTCAACTGAAGCCTCCAAATCAGGGGGATGGGGATTGTAGCAAAGAGGACATCCGTGACAATGTTGAAAGCTAAACGAAAGTTAGCCTTGGTAAAAGCGAATTAGGAAGGGAATATCCCTACAGCTGTTCATGAGTCCCAAGTTACGGAAGATGTTCATCGAATAACAATTGGCGGTTCCTTTGCCGTATGGAGGGGGTCGAAGTGACATGTCCCAGGCGGCCTGTACCGGCAAGCATTGGAAAATAAGCGTCATGGCGCAAGCAATCGTCATCATCACGATAAACACCATGACCACGTAAAGAAAGCGGTGAAACGGCTTGCTCGTTGACAGTCGTAACAAGAAGAAGCCAATCGAAATCTTGACCGTGGAGATCGCAACCATGATCAGAATGCTGTGAACGTAGAGAACTTTGGAAAACGCCATATAGGCTGCTGGATTTGTCGTAAGCAAGATCGTGAAGTGTTTTCCGAGTCCATGCTCCGTTTCAGTCTTGAAGCAGCCAAACACTGCCGCCGCCAGAAGCTATTGTGTTTTAGCAAGCAGATATTGCTATGAGGATAAATCGACGTACCATTGCAACGGTCATGACATAGTCATCTGTGCCAAAAACCTTCAGCATCCCCAGTCGAACATAGCAACGTAGCAGGAACACGATCGATGCCAGCGCAAAGAACGTTCCAGTTATAGCGAGAATTTGTGGTGCGTTCGTGAAGGCGATCTCTTCAGGCGTAGGAGGCGGAGCCGGAGCCTGTCTCTTCATCAAGACATCTCCAAGGCCCGTCATGAAGGGAGACATGACTTCGAATGTCGAACAACGCCTGTTGTTCGAAGGAAATGATCGGCGGTCTATCGATGGGGAGCTGCCTGAACGAAAGATATGCGATCGATTCGACTTATACAGGAAAGCGGCCGGCCATGTTTGGTCGATGTGTGGCAGATCCCTTAGTTTAAGTGCACTGTCCTAAACTTCGCAATCGGGTAAGTCTGACGGAAGGGGTAATTGGCTGCAGGATAATATAGACATACGCATGTGCACGAACGCATCCCATGTCACAGGATCCCATAGTGCGAACGTGGGTGTTTGGGCCTGAGAAAGACCTGCAACGAACTGCCTTACTTCGCGTGGCGTCCTTTTGCATGCTTCTAAGCCCTTTGACAGGAAAAAGTTCACGAACTTTCCGCCCCTCAACGCTCCAGTCTGCTGCCACAGGTAGAAGATTGGCCACTCGAAAGCGACAAGCTCTGAGCCACGGATACGGCCCGCCAGCCTACAGTAAGTACAAAGCTCCAAAAAACGTCCGTGAGTTCATGCCCTCGTATTGTGCTTCTCGAACTGAGAGTGCGCGATTGCCCCTTTCGCAAGCGATGCTGGACTCATCGAAGTTTGGCAAGCTCCTCCTCCAGATCATGATTGCACGTTTCTGCGAAACTATTTGTCTCGACACCGTCGCGCCGTCTATCGATGACAAGGTGGAGTGAGCACAACGGGGCATGATTGCAGTTTCCAAGGGCCTTTGCTTGCGGATGTACCCCGATTGCCGAAACTAGTCCATTTCTTCTGGACTTCCACAAGACGGTGGCGAGATATCCTGACGGAATCCGGAGATTCAAAGGCCCCCGAAGAAGTTTTCATAGACTAAGGTGAATGCCATGTGAAGCACTGCTGAAGCGACCACGACTAAGAGCAAAAGGGAATCGCAAGGAAAATAAAGTTTGCAGCGGTAATAGGAGGACCACCACCCCCGCCTGCTCAAAGTTCAGCCCTGGACAAGTTTGGACTCGAGGGACCGAACCCCAGAACCCAGGGTCATTGCACCAGGGGAGTCGGACCGACAGTTTAAAACATTCAACACCGTATCACAAGGGATCAATCCAGCAGGTTGGCGATGAGTGAATTAGGTAGGTATGATCGCGCGATGACTTGGATTCCGCAGGAGTTCCTTCCCAGACTGATGGTGAGTGACAACCGGTCGGAGATGGGCGGCGACCAATTATGGAAGGTCTGTTCTATAGCCCACCATGGCATTTTAGGCTGTGGAGCGAGCGCAAAGCGACTCCGCTATGTGGGCAATGGGCGTTGATCCAGTCTGTAGCCGAACCCCGGCTACGTCTCGCAAAAAAAGCGCAACCGTGAAGATGATTGGCGGTGTGCCTCGACGCGCTGTGAATATGATAACCTGGGTGGAACGATGGATGAAGCGAGGGGAAGAGTCTGTTGCAATTGCTGGATAAGGGTAATGTGGCTATATGACAAGTCTGTGCACGTGCACCTGCATGAATACGGTCCCGCTAGACCCAAAGTCCATCTAGCGCCACCGTAAGCACTACTCTCGGGTTACGACTTTACAAACTTTGCACGCTTTGCAATTTTACCCGCCCAACCGTCACTCGGTGTCTGCAGGAACCTCCAGTCCTTGATATAATAACGGTCCCTTTGCGCTTCAAAATCGTCCTTCGTTGCGCATCCGTTCTCTCCAACGTTGCTCCATATGCAGGTGTGCCTCAACCCTAGTGTGCAATCCTGCCAATTCACCCTTCCGCCGCTCCCCACCTACCACAAACACTCGGCTCGGCCCTTCGGCCTCGATCCCGTCTACCCGTAACTTGCCTCTGTCAGGCTAGGGGAGACGTCTCATGAGTCGAAGGCTGCTTGTGGTGGGACCGAACTTCGCGCCTGCTCCGCCCCGTTCAGTTTCTTCCATCATTATTTGTGATGTTTGCTCTCGGGTGTGTCGGAGTATTTCTCGCCAGTTTCACCATCGTTGAGAAAGGCGAATGCAGCAGCTCAACGGGACGACTGTTCTAGCGTGTGACGGTTGCTTCTGAGGATCATATATGAAAGCAGCGTAAGTCCGTATCCGGGCCTTTTTAAGGCCCGAATGTGCTTCGAATCTCTTGGATCTTGCCCCTTCACTTCCTCCCAAACATCCACCCATGTGTCAATCCAAAAATACGACCGGCCGACGCCCGTGACCACGTCTGGTCAGGGTAGGCAAGATATGCCTCATGCGACCATACCTCGATTGACAGCTGGATATCATGAGCGAGTCATGGTGTTCTCGAGGAACATTGGATCCAAGTAGCAATTATCACGTTTAGTAGGACATCTCCGCAGACTTCAAAGTATTGTGGAAGTCCTTCCTTACGAGGGAAGTTGCTCACGTGTTCACAGTCTCCAACTCTGCGCTTTCTCCACCTCCTCGGTCCCTGTCTCATAGTATGAGACAACATGTTTGAGTTGACTCGCCCGATGCATTCATACACAGCAGGTACCTTCTTTTCGGGTCTATAAAACCGGTGTTCAAAGACCGAAGAGGAAGATGAATACGAGCCTTGCCACGAGCCTGCCGCACTTGGCTCACAGACCCCCTTCCAGAACATCCAAGCAGAGCCGCCATTGGCTCTTCTACCCCTTGCGCCTTCACCAGCCACGCTTTAGGGAAACTCTCCGATGTACCACCTACATCTGGTTGGTTGTATTATTATCTCTACTTTCCCTTGCTCCCTCCCGCGTTCATGGTTCGCCTTGTCCTGGCTAGGCTTTCCCCGGTCAGAAGTTCAATAAAGAACCTTGCTTCGGCAATTTGGCACCGCGGCCGACTCCCTTCCCTAGAAGCACACATTCTCCAAAGGGAATCGTCCAGATCGACTTGTAATGCACACTGTCAACCTGTCCAATTGACATCTTTCACCTTAAACCAATTCCAGCCTCCAAGGGGTCATCTTTCCTAAAAAGTGCGCTTGAACCACACTATTGGAACATGTAAGGCAGCGGCGTGGCGTTTGAGAGATGCGAGATTGCCACGCGCTCCCACGTGGGCGAGTCGAAAATCCCTACTTTCGAGGGTTGACCATGTATAAGAAGTAGGAGCGCAGCTCACATCCATCCGTATCCCAGGGCAAGTCAATTCCTCTCCCGGGTTCCTACCTTTTACTCTCGCTTTATTAATTTGTCCCATCGGAGTTTCATCTTTTGCGTTTCAATCTAATTAGCCGTTCGGACTACCGGGCTTCTTCGTAACCCGCTCACTTCAATATAATCGCAAAGGTGTACAAACACCTGTTTCCTTCTCCATCTTCATTCTTACACGACCATGAAGATCACGAGCCTTGCCGCTGCCGCGCTGATCGGCGGCGCCAGCGCGGCGCCTCTTGACTCCCGCGGCAACCTTGAGAAGCGCTGGTTCTTGGAGACTGACGCTCTCGCGGCTGAGGGTGTTTTCAAACTTGGCCTTGATGTCGCTTGGAATGGATATCCCAATGCTCAGAAGTGCAATTTGGGGAATGTCGCTTATCGTCGAGAGTGGTAAGTCGGCCGCACTGTTCATGTGATCGTAAGCTCACGTACTCAGGTCGATGCTTCTTCCATCAGAGAGAAGGAGTTACATCGCGGCTGTTAAGTGCTTGGCCTCGAAGCCAGCTAAAACACCTGCGGGCCTCGCCGCCGGCGCGAAGAACCGTTATGACGATTTTGTTGCCACCCATATCAACCAAACCCTTTCCATTCACGGCACTGTACGTACTAAGCCAACGTTTCCGGTATGCACTGGTTGACACACAAAAGGGAAACTTCCTCGCCTGGCACAGGTACTTCACTTGGGCTTATGAACAGGCACTCCGCAATGAGTGCGGCTACAAAGGCTATCAGCCATACTACAATTGGGCGAAGTGGGCCAACGATCCTCTGCAATCACCAACATTCGATGGCTCTGACACCAGCATGTCTGGCGATGGAGCCTACGTTGCCGGTCGTAACAACACCTGCATTCCTTCACCGGATCAGTGTGGTGTGAACCTCCCTCCAGGAAATGGAGGAGGCTGTGTCACGTCCGGACCTTTCACGAAGTACGTTGACCTCCGAAATACGTTCATCTCAGTACTAACTGTATCTCAGCTGGACGGTCAACCTAGGGCCCGTCATCCTGCCCGACCACCGCAATCCAGAGTTTACTGGCCTGGGCTACAACCCTCGCTGCCTTAGGCGTGATATATCCAAGGCTGCTTCCCAAGGCTGGTCAAAGGATCAAGACGTTGCTTCCCTCATCAAGGACTACGACGACTTCTACTCGTTCGCCACCAGGATGCAGGGTGATTTCTTGAACGGATACCTCGGCGTGCACACCGCGGGCCACTTCACCGTCGGCGGCGACCCGGGCGGTGATCTCTTCGCTTCTCCGGGCGACCCCTACTTTTTCCTGCACCATGCCATGATTGATCGCGTCTGGTGGACATGGCAAAACCTGGATCTCGACAATAGGCAGTACTCCGTCGGGGGCACCATCACCGTGAACAACCAGCCTCCTAGCCGCAACGCGACCCTCGATGATACGTTTGATCTGGGCTTCGTGGGCGTACCGACCGTGTCCATTCGGGACGCTAGCCACACCCTTGGTGGGCCTTTCTGCTACATCTATATCTAAGATATGGTATTACGAAAGTAGAAGTGGATGCGGAGTGGTTGCAAGCCTCGGGGGAGGAGTTCATACTATGTATATACGCATTGACAATAGCATTGTTTCCTTGATGAACACCACAATGATGCATCCACTTGCGTTGGCCCGGTAGCCATTCCCTTCCCCCAGTGCAAACCCATCCTCTGCTTCTGTCAAACCATATTTTTTTTGTCAGTCGTGTGGATTCTCCATCGCGTCTCCGTCCATCTGCCAGTCTCTTTCCCAGAGGTTTGCGTCGCAAATCAAGGATTGCCACTCGTTTTCATTTTCTCGGTCCCCCTCGAAAGTCTTTATTTCTGCAACCAGCTGCACACATTCGTTGCAATTTCATTGTTACACCAACACTACTCTTTGTACCTATAACAAGAGCCCCCTTGCCCTAATATACCTACCCCACCACGACCGAACTACCGATCGCGATCACTTGTGTCACGATAATGTGCTCAAATCCAGGTCATGCCAGATACCCGCCGCCCAACCTGATCCCATACCTTGGTCTCGGTAAATGTATGTCTCGCATCATCCGGGTCCGATTCTCCGCCTCATCGTTGGTGGGAATTCTTCACCAACAAAGCTTGGCGGGACTCCACTCCAACAACGTCCCTTCCCCATCGGTGAGGTTCGCCGCGATGGCGAACAAAGAAGGGAAGTCGCAGTTGGAGAAAAATAACAGGGAGGATCCATGCGCTGACTGAGCTTATTTTGACCTCACTTTACTCCACTTCCAAGACTCTTTCCCGTTTTCGCTTCTTCCTCACTGCCGTATGCCAACACCATATTGACCTGTCGCTCATCACTATTTTCAATAAGCGGAGACTTGGTCGTTCCCCAGTCTACCCCTGCACTATCGCTATTCTTGTTATCAGTCTTCCGAGTCGCATGCTCGCCTCCAGAACTTCACGAAGTCGTACGCAGCCAAAGTCGTCCTTTCGAGAATGTCTTCCAACGCCCAACCAGACCGCCACTCTCTGCGACTTCCGAAACGAATGAAGATTATACGGGGGTCTTTTCTGAACGATGCCTTGACGCGCTAGGGGACCGTGAAGTCATCTTTTAGGAAGAGCGCGGGAAACCCGATTTTGAGCGACTGCGAGGCATGGCAGCCTCTCACCGAGGGATCGAATTCAATTTCTAGCTTGAGCGAGGAAGAGAACGGCTGTCTGTGGAGCATGAACAATGGAATTGAGAATCCGTTCTTGGATCCTCCTTCGCCATTGGATTGTGGTTCAATGCTGAGTGAGCGTTTGGAAAAGGAAGATGGAAATGCGGACGATTACCCTCTGTCAAGGGAAAGTTCTGACGACGCAAACAAACTGGAGGGAGAGCGCATTCCAGAGACGTCACACCTGCCCGGACAGAAGTTGCCGGATGAAAAGCGCAAGGTGACCAAAGACGTCCAAGAAGAACCTGGCATGTCCAAGCAACCATGGGAGGCAACCACTCAAGCGATCCCAGCAGAGATGCAGCTTCGTTTTCTCCGGTCTTTTGCGAGTGGGCTTCCCGCTGGCGACAAGGTACGACAACACCTGAACGCCTTCATTGAACAGCTCGAAACTGGTGAAACTCTTGTAAATGACCTGCGCCTGCAGCAGAACGGCAAAGCTCCTTCTCTTGTACTCGAGGCCCTCGCTGCTACCTCCGAACAACAAAACCGTAAACTTGTGCAGTGTGCGTACGAAACACTGAGAGGCCTCCTTACCATCGACTCTACGAAGCTTTTGCATCTCTGTCTAGGAGGAAAGCTGAGTTCAAAGATGAATTCTTGCGATAGCCCTGGCACGAACGGATCTTTCAGAGATGGAGATCCCGAATCTCCCGCGAGTGCCTATCAGATCGAGAAGGACTTACTCGAACACTTGAATAATCCCAAGGAGCTCTGGAATCGCTACAAAACTCTCCTCTTGTATTGCGAGCTTCAGGATCGTCAACATAACAACGACCTGAGAGATTTAAACGAAGTGATCTCAACGCTGGATGGAGAACACCAAAGCCTCACAAAGCACGTACCGACTTTTAAGGAGCGGCGACAAAACCTTGGCGAGAAATTATTGGGCGTTATACAAGAGTATAAGAGTTTATCAAACGAGCCAGCCAGCTTGAGGAACGCATTGCGGGAATCGGATAGGAGGAAGGGGTTGGGTAGATTGATGTATGCTGCCCGCACGAAGTTGACCGCTCCAAAGGAAGTTGTCGCGCATCGGGATATGTGCGCGAAAATCGATGCGGAAATCAACGAGTTGTTGTACTGAAGACAGGCTCACGCATAGAAAAAATTGGGTTTGTCTCCTTGTGCGTTGGTATCAATCTTCCATTCTTTGGTGGATGAGGTTCAACGCGGATGCTCTATTTCAATTGCAGAGACAGAGAGTGCATTGGATGGAATCTGGGGTTCCCGTCATCTATCTTACAACGACGGGTTGGGTTTTGTTCGGCTTCGTCACTGTACCTCGAGAGTGTTCCAAGAAGTAGTCATGCTGCGGCGGTTACTTCCTTTCCAAGAGCTAGATATCAATGCGCCGTTTCCCGTTAGCTCTTTCTCTACCGTTTGCGCTGATCAAATCGGTCTTATGGAAGCGATTTCACTATGTCCGTAGTCAGCACCCTTACAGCGCCATTGGACTTCCAACATGGGATACATTGAATGCTTGTACAATAACGCTCCTCAGATATGCTAGAACGTTGCTCTGTTGCGCGACTTCAAATTCTAGTACGGGTTTTTGGCTGTCAATCTCTATGCATGCTATAATCGATCGAGTCTGGTGGAAACGTGTCTTGCTCGTCTTTCCCATTTTCTTGGTTGTTTCCCTACGATTTTATTATGGATGAGTTGATATACTGAGAAGTCCAGTTTGACTCCCGTGCGTTAACCGCCGATCTCGAAGAAGCAGCTAAAGTTCTGCGGTCAATTTGTTTGACAATTTGCCTGTTGCTTCGCACCAATGATGGAATTTCTCGTGATCTGAGAGGATGATTCTCGGTGAATGTGGTGAATGTTGAGTCAATCAAAAAAGGAAAAAAAAGGTTTCCAAAGTTGCATCCGTGATGACGATTTGCACGAACACCCTACATTTTCAGTCGACCAGGATCAGGTCTTTGGCCCATGGGAATGGAGTTTTTATTCGAGACGAACCATTGAGTCAGTTGAGGCACGCCAATGTGCATGCATTGTGACCTTCCACGCGGCATACGTGGACCGACTGTTTTTCTCAGCCTTAATTGGTCAACGACGTGGGTATAAGAGCACCTTAGCATCCATTCATACGGTCTCGTCCAAGACTTGATCCGCTTCTTCACCACCGGCCCTGCACTGTCCACCCATAAAATTTCTCCATGGACGCCATCGTCCTTCATAGGCGGCGTTCCACCCCTCAGCGTCAACGGTTCCACCGCATAGATATGCGCGTTCTCTTTCTTTCTTTTTTCTTTCTTTCTTTTTTTGTTTTTGGCATACCCCCCTGCAGGTCTCGAGGAATTCTGCATTGGTCCGTTCTGCAGCGTTTTAGAAGTACGAGGGCATTAAAGACGATTGTACGGGTACAGAACCGCTTTTCAAAGACTTTTCAAATTTCAATACATGCTCGTCGAACGTGTCACAAGGTCCACTCTATATCTCCACCATGGTTGTCTAACTTCGCGCACTCATTGGGCAATGTCAGCCACGTCGCTCGGCTTGCATCGCCTCTAACCAGGGCAGGAACACTTGCATATTCTCATGCAGAACCGTGGAGTGTTCAAAACACAACATACTGCTGAATTCTGTCCCATGCTTGGAAGTCTGGCACGGGAAATTTTCAACAAGGTTACGGGCCGGTTGTCGTCCGTTTACTGGGCGCCATAAAAGTTTCTTTGATGAGGTCTGAGCTGCACAGCAGGACACGGAATACCTAGTTTGTCGTTCCGACGCCTCAGCTACGCTGGTTCTAGACTCGCTGGTGCATCCAGTTCGTTGGGCCTTCGCGAACAGTACATGCAGATGTCTCCCCCACGCGAAACAATCACCCCAATGATCGGTCACATTGCTTGAACCAGACTAGTAGAACAGGATGCTGCAACTCCAGTTCGCCGTTACTGCCTCCTTGCTGTCGGACTCCCCACTCCACATGCATCAGCGTAATTAGGTAAGGCACTGAAAATTGTTAAAATGGGTTACAATGTCTTCGATTCCCAGGGCAGTGTTTAAACATTAGTGAACTTTCTATTCACTCTTGGCTACGAAAAGCCGCCTAGCAGGGCATAAAGTCGACATGTCGGCCAGTATCTTCTTCCACTTGGCTCTGAGCCAAGCCTATAGGATTTGGATGCCCAATGCATTAAGTAGTCTATGACATATGCAGTTCAATCTTGAGTATCGACCGTGTGACCCGTCCGTCAACAGCTGGACTCAAGCTTCTCGGCGTCGTGGGGCGTTGCCGGCAATTACCTCCCGCATCCGCGAGGGACCTGGGATGGGCCGCATAATGGCGCATGTGCTAGTCCTTCATGGTTCCGCAGACTATATGGCTGACTGATTGTTCCATTTTCCCCCTTCAAGTCAAGGAAACACTGATGAAGCATCACTGCGCCTGGCCCTTAATAGTCGCCCACTCATGGAAGCGGGGGTCGGACATGTACCCTACGACATCAAATGATTAGGCGCCAGGTACTAGCTACCAGAAGCTGTAAAGCAATGAAATCTGAATTGCACCTGAATCTTCGTATTCACAGCCTCAAATATTCCGGAATATCCCGGTATGGCGCCATTTCACGCTGGAACGCTGCTGGATCTCACCGATCAGATCGATTGTCGGACGATACGTCTGTACGAGTCACAGACAGTTGACCCAACGTGATGGAGTACAGCAGTGGGGGTTGGACCACCTTAGATGAGCACGAGCGGGGCGCTTCGCCCAGGAGCCTCGTTCGCCTTCTCGTTGTGAGCACCATTAAGAGTGCATAGGCAGCATAGTGCAGTTTGCCGGCTTTCATGGACATGGTGTTGTAAATTTGGGGATAATCTCCTTTCTGCTTTGACTCTACGTCGATTTTACTAGACTGTTGTCTGTCAATATGTGTGATCACTTGGTGGTACACAAAACACTGCCATGGTGCACAACATTGTTCCACTAGCGGCCCCTGGCAATGAATAATTGACGGCCCGAAAGCCTTTCCACGACGATGGATGGGTGGTTGGGCACAAATTCTCCGGCCCGTACCAAGCCGTGTGGCATGCGGCACTTACGAGGCACCAAGCGTCTACGTCTTTACCGCCTCGACCTGGAAAATTCTCTCCTTGGGCTCAACGCACCTTTTCAACTTGAGGTCCACATCTTTCCAAATAGATAATATACCAAGGTCTCTCAAAATGGGTACAGGCACTGCTGGGACCTCGGATGTTGCGAAGCAGCCTCTCTCGTGGTGGTGGTGTTATCATATGGAGATAGTAGAGAATTCCACTGTTCTAATGATCTGAATCATCACTCATGGACCCCGCATATGCAGATGCGGTAAAAGATTGGGTGGCTTTTAAGGAAGTGAAAGGGTCTGGCGAGTATCTGAGTCGCCTGCAGTTACTTCGGTCCTTCAATAATCCTGCTGCAGCACATCAACGTCGCGAGCAATTATTCGGAGAAGAGAGGGCGGCCACATGTTCGATGCAGCTCGCAAGTAGGTGGTCGCCATCCGATCCCTGATCCCCCGCCGAGAGGTACTTCTGCGGATCGAGGTATGTAACAATCGACGAGCAACGGTCGGTCACAATATCAGAAACAATAACAGTGCGCTGACATCGTTGCTGTCGACCCGTTCTATGTTCCGCCTGGGCTGAACACTCCCGGAGGCGCCATGTGGGAAGCGACGCCGCCTTTCCACACCCACTCCACATTCCCATGGCACTGGCGTACCACCCCTGACCCCCTCCGAGCATCTTCATATTCCGGGACCCAACGCATAGTTGCCGCATCTACGTTCCCCGAAAGCTTATTTCACACCAGTTCCAGGTAAATGCCGACGTTCATAAAAGCCAACACCGAGGCCGAACTTGATATCTTCAAAGCCGTGGTTTTTGGACTGTGGGCTTCTTTCCTGGGATATGTGAGGCCTTGTTGGCCTGCCCTGGTAAAATGCCACCAATTGAACCATTGCGCCGTTGAGTTCAAAAGGAATCCCATTGTGGCTGCACCACCCATGCACTTCAGCCCTCTCAGCCGGTCGGGGATGCGGGCCAGTTTAGCACAGTGCCACATCACCGGGTGCCGCCGTCTGTCTGCTCGTGGTTGATGTACGACGCAAGCGCGGGTCATAGTTACCTCCACGGTGTCAGGGCCCGCGGATGACAGTAACTGGATCCCATGAGCAGGCTGATGGTGGGGATATGGCGATTGAGTTCCTGCTGATGGAGGACGAAGACTTACGATGAGACAGGTACGTGCATGTCCTACTTACATGGATGCATTATGCAATGCGAATGTAAGTGCATTGTGAGCAGTGTCTTTTGGGAAGAAGACCGTGGGGAGCCAATGGTCCCCTATGGACATCATCCCTTGGCTTCACACTGGGTTGACACGGGGCTTTCTACCACAGACTCCATCACGCTCAGATGCACTCGGGCGGCATCACTTCGTTCGGAACCTCGAATAAAAGCATGTTCGGATCGCTGACAAGCAGCCTTGTCCTTTGTACAGGGGGTGTTTATCAGAAATACGAGAGCTTGACAGAGAAGGAAAAAAGGCGCCGCCATTGAGGTTGAGAATTGGAGCAGAGAAGTTAACAATAACAGCGAATATGAAATTAACACCATCGTCATCATCATATTATCATGACCATACAGTAGCATCCACCGCATACCCGTCATACCCGCCAATATCATAAGAACCACAGGGCACTGATACTACTGTACAAGAATGTTGGTATATACACCAGCAGAAAAGTAAAGGAAGAGAGCACTAAACGCCATGAGTATGCATGTTCGGCATCGATGCCGATGATCTCTCGTCGTAATGCGGGCGTTAAGTACCGTGATGTTGGTGGTCATCATCGTAATCATGATTGTGATCGTGAGATGAGGAAATCTATAGCAACAGGGAGGGAAACCAAGCAATGCGTGCAGACCAGGACAAAAAAGATCGCAAAGAAAACAAACCGATAAAAATGACAAAGTTTGCTCCGGGCAATTCCCATTTCCAAACCGTTTTCTTGTAATTATGACCGGACTCGTATTTCGTAGACTCATCCCTGCATTTCTCGTGGGAACAGGCACAAGGATGCATCCCACGCCTTTCACACCTACTCGTGTACCCTGGCCACAGGCCCGCTATCCGTGAAGAATCGAAACTGGGCCCTACTCGCCTCATCCGACAAGGACCCCATGTCCATCAGAGAGCAGTCTCCCGCTATCCCAGGGCCACAGTCCATGTCGTCCGGTGTGCGGGGTTCGGAGGGGCTATATGCGGAGGGTGAGGAACAGGATAGTGCGTCCAGGTTCGAGAGGTGGGGGTGTTGGCGGTGGCGCGGGTGATTCTGCTGTGATTGCTGTCGATTGCAGTTCGAGGATGCGGCCGCGAGTGCGTCCGGGGAAACTTTGCTGTCTGTGAGGTCCACGTCATAGAAGAGCGGCGCGGTTGAGTCCTGAGAAAGCAGGTATGCGTTGTCGTAAGGTAACCCATTCAACGACGAGGCACCTCCAAAGGTCCCATTCCGGTTAGCACCCCCCATGGCCATTGAAGGAGCGAGACCCAGGTCCAAGTCTGGGCCAAGCAGAGGACTGTCTAGACCGTGTGTACTGCCTCCGTCTAGCGACCCGGCGGAGGAGTCGTTGCAGAAGTCGAGATCGGAACCGTAGTACGGCGATGGGGGAGGCGCATTCTGGAATGACGAAAGAGTCGACAGACTTGGATAAGGGTCGTTGAAAACAAGCGGCTCTAGCACAGCACCTTCATATGTGGACATCGGTGGATTCGCAGTCCGCCCACCCGCGCTCGCACTTCCTCCGTTACCGCTGAAATACGGATCGGTAACAGCGCGATGGAGCCTTCTTGCCTTCGCCGACTTGCGAGATGCAAGACCGCCTTTTGCGCCCGACGCCTGGCGCTGAGGGAGGGGATTGTGACCTGTACGGTGACCGCGTTTGTGGGGCTGCTTGCTGCGGTACCGGGTCGTGGATTTGACGCCCTCGCGGATTGCCTCGTCGGTGAGCTTCCACATATAGCCTTTGCGGGTGTCATCGCAAGGCTGATCGACTTTCTCAAAAGCCTGGGCAAGAACTTTAGTATCGCTGGCGCTAAATGAGGAAAGGAATGAAAGAGAATGTATATTCAGAACCAGAGACGGAGCAAAGAGAGGTCAAAATACATACCCCATTCATAGAAAGATTGTGCCGAATACTGTTCTGCCAACCTTTCGTCTCCTTATCTTCAGCCTTATTAGTGTTCTGCTTGAACCACTCGTAGATATCTCTCAGCACCATCGTATGCCCCGGCGCCTCCAACAAGGCACGATAGATCAGCTGCGCATACGGCTGTTCCTTGTCGAGCCCGCCATCCTCATCATTCAAGTCTCGCGAAGACATGCAGCCAAAGTTATCATGAGGGGTGGAACACCGTGATCCAGGGGCAGAGCCGTACGCGCTACCAGCATAGGAGTCCTCAACTTTGATCCTCGCACCGCACTGCGTTTCGAAATCATGGTTCAACTGCAGTAGCTGGTGTGAAGGGCCGGTGTCGTGACAATCCATCCCATCGTGCGCCTGGGGAGGGTTGATGACGTACGCCGCGGGAGGATATGATTCCGCCATGTCGTTTGAGAGTCCAAGTCCGCTGGAATAAGAGCGGGGGCAACTAGGATCAAACGTGGGGTAGGTGAGATTGTAGTTGCTAGAAAACGGGATTCCGTTGGGGGTGTAGTCGAAATCGGAGGCTGAATATTCCACTTGTCCTGGAAACACACCGCCATAACCTCTTCCATTTTGACCGAGATGCGGTGCACCCATCCCATACTGTTCAGGCCATTGCGGTGCAGAGGGATCCCCAAGAGTCAAGAACCCCGGACCAAGTTGCTGTTGATCTTTCGAAGGCGCGGTTTCTGAAAAGGCGGCCGCCATGTTGGGCGGTAAGCTGCTGGGGGAGGCAGGAGACAGCAGCGGAACAGGCGTACAAAAGGAGGCCTGGGATGGGGAGCCAGGGCCGGGGCCGCAGGGTACGTCTGGTGAGGACGGCCGACGAGGTGACTTTGGTTGTGGCATAGCCATTGTGCTGTCTCTTTCTGGTAGGTCTCGGTAGTAGGGACAAAAAGAGGCAGTGTAAGAGATCGGGCTGCGAACACTGCCAGCACTAACAGTAGGACAAGGCGGATAGTGAAGAGCCAAAAGCGCGAATGACAGAAGGCCTTTTCAGATCTTGTGGAGCGGGACCGAGACATTTGAGGGTTTCTGAGGCCCAGCCCATGCGGGATTGGGCGATGGGAGGCTTCATTGCTACCATAGGGCGGGAACCTGCCGCCAGTGCACATGCGACGGTCCTGAAAGCATGGCGCAAGCAAACTGAGAGATATCATAACGGGTTCTTGAAGGCGAAGCGGGCCCTGGCAAGATGGGTGTGTCACGGGGCCGAGAAGCAAGTGGTCACTTCGGTGCCGAGCCCGCGCAGTCGGCCAGTGCTCACCGACATTGTCTGGCTCCGTACGGGAGAGGCGTGACTTGAGTGTGTTACCTCATCAGCCACAGATTTGCGCGACGGGTGGGCTCAGAAGACATGGGGCGGGAGCCTGCAGATGCCATGCAACACACCACGCAGCAGTTGGGACGTTGGGACGCCAGACATTGTCTGGGCAGATGTCTCTCGCTGTCTCTCCCCGCGTTCTATGCATGTCTTCTAGAAATGCTTTTGGATACCCCATATCTAGACAAAGCATTAGCAGAGACATCATCTCAATAAACCGGCACAGGTCGTCCCAAGGAAGTTTCCCGTTTGACTGGCAATAAGCGCTATCCTCATGTCAAGCGGATTCACGTGCAATACCAGTGGCGGCCAGAAGCAGACAGTGGAGAAGGGTAGGCAACGCTTGCGATGCATCCAACGATCTGCGTGCTCCCTAGGTGCAGGAAGCGGCGCGCTGCCGTATTGGTAAATGTGCTTCTGACGGTGTAACGCAATCCTACACACTGTACACTCCGGTCAGAACAGTCGACTTTCACACCACTCAGATAGGTAGGACCCTGATTGGTTAGCAACGGTCGCCGACCATTATCCGGGATAAATTTTCCAATATCCAGACGACAGCAAGGGAATAGGCCAATATGCTACAAGTTCCGTGGACTAGTGGAACGGGCGCCACGAGTGTTCGGGAGGGGCAATATTGAAAAATAGTCTTTCTTTTTGGTGGTACACCAGCCTCATTTGTTGGCGCTCATCTAACAGGATACTGACGTATTATGCAAAGAATGTGGGGAGGGGATGGGCTGCAGAGGCTGGATCACTTTCGATAATAGACCTGCGCCGGTCAGTTTCCAAGTGCTCGGAGAAGTGACATCGATTGGACTCACCTTTTTGAACTGGAAATGCAGTTGCAAAATGCCCTGCGTATAGTCAGATCTCCCATGCTCTGAACAAGAGTACGTCCATGACGCGCAGAGAGACGAGAATAGACGATGGTGCTGGGGGCTGTACGACGTACCTTATCGAAGCTGCTCTTGAAACCACGCTCCCGCTTTGCGCTGTAATCCCACTCCTTGTCAACTATTCGAAACGCTATATCCTCGTACGGTGGGCCAGCAATGAAACGGATCAAGCACGTATCGTCTTCGCCGGCAGGCGCGAAAGACTGTCCACGTTTTCTGCCATTTTCCCGCTCGATCTTGTACGTCGGTGCTTTCGTCTTGTCAATCAGGTCCGGGTAAAAGATGTTGAACTTGTAACCCTGAACAACCTTGGGTGGTGGGTTATCGTGATCGTAGTGCGTCTGATTGTACTTGTTCCACTCGTAACCCATCTGTACCCGGTTGAAGTACCTGGGCTTTCTGGGCTTGTATTGGCTTGCCCACTGTGGTCTTCCAGTTGTGAGCTCCTCTTCTCCAGTAAAAATCTCTTCCCCCTCTTCCACTCCACGTGCCACTTCTCTCTCGTACAGAGCCTTCCCAGCGGCTGAGGAGTCTTCGTTCTCCACCGACGCGAACCGCGACAAGCCTGTATCAGCAGATCGGCTGATGTTGGCCTTTGGGGCAGTTGAAGCGCTGCCATGACCCTTTTGGTGGGGTGGCACAAAGCCCAGTTTAATCACCTTCCGGCGCCCTTCCGCTATTTTCTCGAGGAGAACTCTGTCCTCAACGAGCTCCAACGCCTTCTCCTCGGCGCGGAGTTTCAAAGCAGGCTCGGGATCCAATGCTGCATCGTATTGGACGGACGTGGGTAATTTGGCATCACCAAACACGGCCTTGTATTTCTCTTGTATGGCAATGGCCGCCTCTTCCTGCTGCTTGCGAAGATTCTGAAGCCGTTCGCCGACCACCTCTTGTGAGACTTTCTGAAGCTTTGCCTTCGCCTTCCAGACACGTAGATTGCGCAGCAGTTGTTCCCAATAATCATAGTCTATGGGTTCATCTGAATCCAACTTCTGTTTGACCTGACCTTCGAGTTTCTCGAGTTCCTCGTATGACTTTGGCGCAAGTAATCGATCGATATCGGCGGAGACAGAACTTGTACCGCGTGCTTCGGCACCGGAGCTTCTAAATTTTCTGCGACGGTCCTTGCACACAATTTTCAAAGCCTGGAATTTCAGCAACAGTGCGAAAATAAGGGTTGGGATACGCTTACATTCCAGTACTCTCGGTTGCTCCGGTTCGTTTCCAAGGCCAGATATTGCTCGATATCCTTTTCGAGTTCCGACAACTCCTCTTCCCCAAGACCTTCGAATACCCCAATAGGATCGACAACATCCAGTTCATGATCCTCTACTTCCTCGTCGAGGAGCGTCTTGGTCGGATCCACGAAGCGAAGCGTGACAGCGAGCCAGTCGATGGGTTTTGCCCGCCCTCCCTTCACACGTAGGGCAGCCTTCTTCTTCGCTTGCTGAAGTACGAAGCGATCCTCATCCGCTACCCAGGCTTCCTCTTGCTGGTTAGTAGTTGCGGTGGCGGACCGTTTCGATGGGCGGTCTTGGTATCGGGAATCGGCGGATCGCTTTGCTGGGACAGATTGCTGATGTCCCAACCGCTGGCCTGTGACCCAAGGAGGAGGATTTCGCGATGCCATAGTCGGCAAAGTAATGGGCAACAGAGTACGGAGTGTGTTGCAAAGTAAATGTATAGTAAGGCACCGCACAAGACGCGAGAACAATCTTGGGGACCCTGATGCTTGGCGTGAGAGTTGGTGATGAGTGACGTCGAGCCTCGGGCTCTAAAATAGTTTAGCGCCACATACGCTTAAGTAAGCTGGTGCCTTTCAACGACGCGTCGAGTGTGTATCTGGCGACGCTTCAAACATAACATTGAAACGCGTCAAATGTATTGCTAAGGGCATCTATTCTGTGGGCTGGATTGACAGGTGGAATTCAACATGTCGTGTTGGAGAGTTTTGCAGCTCTCCGATTCTAATGACAGCTCTGTGCCACAGCTGCTCATTAAGCCAGTTTTCCGGCCTGACTCTTATACAGTCTTTCTGACAGACTTGAGTAACATCTGGAGTGAAGAGCTAGGTTTGGATGGTATCTTGGACAGAGCCTCAAAGCTTGAGTCGCCAATTGAAGTCAGTCACGACGATAAATCACAACTCTCCATCCTGCTCGACCATGTAAAGCAGTCATTGATGGCCAGCGATGGTTCCAACCGTCAACTTACAAAAGGAGATTCGGATGAAATTGTACTGCATACCACCAACAGGCTTCCCGATCCTCTTGGTTCGCTGGCTTGGACATTCAACCTCAGAAAGCGTAATCCCGCTATTCTGAAGAATGAACTCATCCTACCGCTTCTGGTCTCGTCACACATTCAGCATGAACGGGTAAACGAGCTCTTAGCAATTGTGCGCGAGAAGGATAGGGCGATTACACGCTTCGTCGACCAGTTCGAATCTAGCAACATCGACTTGGGACTGGCCTTCCCGAGCCTTGCGCCGATGAGGACAGGAAGGCGGGCTGTCAAGCGTCAGCAGGCTGCACGGCATATACCTGCTTTGCAACCTTTCTACGATGACAACTGGATGCAAGAAACGGCGGAATTGAAAGATGGCCATGTGTCTACACTGGGTCTGTTCCAAGAAGCGCTTTCAGAGTGCAATCCCAAGGTTCCCGTGGAGATGGCTTCGGAGGATGCGGACAACTTGTGGTGGGGATCCCTGGATTCGCAATTGAGTCACGAGAAAGCGGTGGCAAGAAAGACGAAGAAGCAGGCGAGTCCGCCCCCAAAACTGGAAGAGGAGGAGGACGAGACAGACACAGAGGATGACTTCGAGACACATCCAAACTTCAAGGTAGTGCTCTCCGACATTGGGTGTCTTGCTTTGCTAATCCTGTACAAAGCTTCGCCAAACACAAAAACAGCGATCCGAAACACCAATGCAGACAGGCGCAGCCGGTAGAAAAGAACCGACACCGGGTGCGACAGAAAATGTCGAGACTGAGGACGAGGAGACCGAAGATGACGATCTCGATGCACCACCAAAAATCGAGAGCCAAAGCCAAAGTCAGAAGCAAGGTCATGGATCCACAAGGGGATCTAAAAAGCGAAGGTCACCTACGCCAAAGTCTCCGTCCCCTCAAGCGTCACCAGTTCGCAGGAAGCGCGGTGGATTCACAATCGGCGGTCACAAAGCAAAGAAGGCGGAGACTCGAAATGAGGCCGATGAGGCGTCGGAGGTCTCGTCGGCTACTCAAGAGCAAACCGAGAGTCAAGCCATGTCGCCTAAACGAGGGAAAGGATTCAAAATCGGGGGTAGGAACAGGGCGCTTACCGGCAGAGAGAAAACCGCTTCTACCAGCCCTCCACCTGTGATGCAAAGCAGCAGAAGTAGGACAGTAAATGAGCAGCCATCGTCAGCAGCAGAAGGTGTCAGCGAACACACCGCAACGTTGACAAACCCACAAGAAGAAAAACAGCTGCACGAGGAAACGCCAGAGGAAAGGGCGGAGCGCAGGCGACAGGAACTGAAGCGAAAGAATGAAGAGCTGGCCAAGCAGCAAGCGCATAAGAGGAAGAGGCGGTTCTGAGCGTGTGGAATTTGTGTGGCAAACATGGAGACTTTAGAGATACCCCGGGCCGGTCTTGAATAACGGAGTAGAATTCTTTTGATCTCCCCTTCATCATTCTGGAATGTCATTTTCTCCTCATGTCCAATTGCTTTTCACATAATCCGTTCTGCTTTGTCAATCTTTTTTTGTTGTCAGAGAAGCGGAAGTGACTTTCACTAATAGCAGCTCTTTCACCTGGCCTGCCCGCACTTGCTTTCCACACACAGTTGGGCCCATCAGAGCGTTTGCCCCAGAGGCCTCCAAACCTCTTGTTATGTAAACAACAGACCGCCTCCTCCTTCCTCCTTTCTCCCTCTCGCGCCACGCCCACCTGCACCTCCCTCTATCCTCTTTGCTTTCCCTCCCCACTGCCCTTGACCTTATTTGCGACTTCCTTCATCTTCTTTCGGGTTTGTTTTGGTGCCATTGCTCCTTCTCCAGTTTGTCTCGCGCCGTCGCCGTATTCGACTGCCTCGCCATCATGTGTACATATTCCTACACGTACTACAACCTCTGCAGACACGGCGAGCTTATCCGTCTATCTTACTGTGACAAAGCAAAGGCACTAGGTCTTCCTCAAAAGTGAGTTGCTATTCTTGTCCATCTCGCAGCACATCTAACATGCTTGCAGACACGACCGTTGGCGCCCCAGTGGCCCAGGTCCAGACAACAGCGACGGCAACGACACCCAGAAACCATCTGATTCCGCAGGCTCAGCATCTCACGGTCGCTCTCCTGAGCCAGACAAGACCAGCTCAGGTTCGCAGCCGTCCTCAAGCGGCGTGCACAGCCGAGCACACGGTGGGATAATGTCAACACTGAGGCCGTCTGAAACCCTGCCTACTAGAAGCTGGGCCCAGGTCGCCGCCGGTCCCCTCGAGCAACCCACACGACAGCTTACACCTGTTGCGAACCGTATTCCGCGCTCCGCTTTGCCCGAAATGGATGCCACCGGTGCTGCTCTGCAGCCTAGCCCTCACCACTATCGCAATATTGCATCTCATGACAGCCCTGCATTGGATAAGTCTGAATACAACAAACTCAACATCAACATCCCATTGGATACATACTCTGGCTTCTCAATGAGCCTCACTCATCAAGATGGTAAGGTCCAGGAGATTGTCACTCGGTTCGAGACCTTGAATGAGCATCTCGACTCTAGCGGATTCCTCTCTGACGATACACGCGTGCATACAGGTGACACACGCCCTCTCAATTCGAGGACTTCGACTGTTCGACATGCTGAGTCAGGGACAGACATTGAATCAGATACCACTCACGGTACTGTTTCCGCGTATAACTCGTCCTTGTCGCCCAGTACTCGCCGGCGTCCTCATACTTTGTCCTCTCCTGCGTCGGATCGTCGACATGCCACCCCGGTCGATGATGACCTCACGCCGTCCCCGGGAAGTGCCCGAAGCAAGAAGGTTGTTGTTGGTATTGAGGGCGAGACGAATACGAACACGCCGAGCGTACGCAAATCGCTTCCTTCACGCTGGGTCGGAAAAGCCCAAGGTCCCTCCCTCGCCACAGCACAGCGAGCGATGCAACGAGAAGTTCGGAAGCGGGCATCACAACCCGACCTCCCCACGGATGCCGATCGCAAGTCGCTTCGAGCCTCACAATCACGGTCCTCGATTGACCATGGCAGTCCCCGCAGCCCTGAGAGTGCGGGACGCAGTTCCAACATCAAAATAACGCTGTCCCCAACCAGGATCTCGCGGAGTCTACTACATGACATCGATATCTATGGCCGGAGCCATCTCTCTGCTGGTAGTGCCAAACATTCTCAGGCGCCCAGCTCAGCTTCTTCGGTGGGGGGCTACAAGACGGCGCGGCAATCACCGGTAAGTCAGGCCTCAGTTCACTCATTCCACACTGCTCTCTGCGAGCCACAGGATGATGTGTCTGAGTTTGACCTGACTTTTGATGATGAGCAGAAATCCAAATCCCTCGCAACGAAACCCTCGGCGTCGCGTCTCGCATCTTCGAGTGCGCTGGCTACCAAGCACAAACCAATAAGGGGCAAACCGGAACCTTCTGCGCCTGTGCCTCGTACGGCGTCGACCGCCCATGGCGACTCGGACCTGGCCACCCAGTTGAAGGCAAAGCGTCCATCTGAAGAGTCTGCTGGGTTGCGACAGCCTGTTTCTGGAAACAGTCAGGGGCCGACATCCCAGAAGACCCAAGAGGTTGGTTCAAGAGATAATGCTTCTATCCCGTCACCAGAAATACAAGGACAGCCTTCGGTTCGCCACGTGAGGACCGTCAACAGTGAAGGTGTGACGCCGATACTCCCAGGTGCATCCTTCTCCAAAACTTCACTTGAATCTGGTCGCGCCGCTTTGCTACCCGATCCGATTACTGGGACTGCCCCGGCCCGTGCTGACGCTACCCCATCACACGGGAGCATAGGTAAGGAAGCCTTGATACAGAGTTACCTAACTAGCACGGCATCTTTCGATAAGATTGAACCCATCGAGCAAGACCAAGAGGCTGTCAAGTCTTGCCCCAAAGAGCTGGGTATGGATTACTCTACGCCTTACCAGGCACTTGTGCCCAAGTTTCCCGAGAACAGGACTGACCCAGAAGAAACCTCAATTCCGGCGGGCCGCCTACTCAAAGAAGCCTCCCGGACTACCAGCCTTGCGAGCGAAGCGACAGTGAAGGCCTCTCCAGCGACGAACAGAGATCCCGTGCAAAATGATTCGGCAGTCATTTTCAGTCGGAAGAAGACAGAGGACTTGGGTATGCTCTTCGCGATCCCAATCCAACCACTATCTCTCATCTGCATGATGGCTCACGCAACAGAATGTACAGGGATTCCGTCCTCCCACTCCGTCGTCGACGAAACGTCTTCCGTTGTCTCCAAAAGCAGCGACAAGTCCAGTCATTATAGAATCGACGAGGAGGCATCTTCCACCGCAGATACAGCTGCGGATACTAGCTCATATAGCCGCAAGAAAACACCCGGCGAGAGCTCTTTGCTTTCAAGTTTGAGATCTGGACTGCGCGCGGATGTACCGGAGTTTGTACCACAAGGACAACCTACAACCCAACATCCAGTAGTTCATTCGAACGACGACGAAGCGGTCCAGTACCCCGCGTATCCCCAACCGATGCCGCCCTTCGACCCATTTGGGTGGGACCCTTACGGTAATCCTCTTTACAACATGCTGTATACGATTCAAACCGTTCCACCTGGAGCCACGTACGACTGCGGCTCATACCAACCATGGCTTGAAAGAGGAGCCATAATATGGCCCACCAAATATGGGAGAAGCCGGAAGTCCAACGGGTCACCAAGACGCCCACGACAGAACCGCAGTGCCAATGAGACTGGTTCCCCTTCCAAGAACCATCAAGCTGAAGCACCTCAGGACGAAGTTCATGTGCAGGAACCCAACACTCCAGGGAATGGGGATACGACACCTCGCCCCGCCGACTCTACACCAACGCTGACCAACGCGCCCACTGAGCTTGTGACTGCTGAGGGCCATGTCGAACCTCCTAATGCAGAAATGAGCCAGCCTTTCCAAAATCAACTACACATGATCGCTGAACTAGCCGCAACTATGAATAGGAATCCAACTGGACGTGCTGCTCGTCACCTTTCACCGGCTCGTGATGATGGCCACTCAGGCGAAGTCCAAGGCGACCAACGCCCACGTGGTAACTCTCCCAACTTTGGCCACCCTTCCACGTTGGAGTCTCCGGCAACAGGCTACCAGACCGTTTCTGTCGGCGGGGAATTCGCTCAAAACAGGCTTCAGGTGCGACCTCCACGTCAGGAACGTGTTCGCGGCCATCGCAACCGGAACTGGAACCCCCCATTTAGTGCTGGAGTTCCCTTGGATGCGACTGCCCCTTTCCCAAACCCTGTGCCGCCCCGCGGCCCGCGTCGTTCGGATGATGAGCAGCAAATACTCGGTGCAGCACCGTCCAACATGCAGAACTATACGGGCTACGTTGTGAACAACAACCCCAACACGTGCGGGAATATCCATGTAGTCCGAACCAACGAGTGGAGCAACATTGTGTGTAATGCTTGTGACTCTCGTCACTAAGTCGACAATTTTGTGGTGAGTTGATGGCCCACGTGTTTGTGTTTGACGTTCTTCGCTGATTTGTTTAGCCCCTTGGGTAGCGCTAGGCGGGCGATAGACTGGCGGATCACCAGCAGCCTTATATTGTAATGTCCGCTTCGGAAAGAGTCCAGTTGGATTGGAATGTGGCATATCTCTATCGCAGGCTCTCTGGATACGCCGCGGCCTCCCTCCCGCAATCTCTTTCTGCATGGTCCGATTTTGGGCCTCCGGTCCTCTGGCCAATTGCCTTGTTTTCCTTCTTCTTTTTCTTTTGTTCTATTCTCTTATGGTCCCGGTACGGGAAGAATGGACGTCGGTGCTCGCTGGCTTTCGGGTCGCCGAGCAGTGACTTGGGATATTGGTATTGGTATCATGCCTCCTGGCCTTTCTTCACGAGCGCGATATGATTATGGGGTGTTTGAGGCGGACTTCGCATTCTCTTTCTTGTGAGGGTTTTACGGTGTTTGCGGACCCGGTATTCTTTGTCGCTGAGTATACCTTCCGGTCAAAGCATAGGTATCCGCGTGCAGAATAAATAGGGAAGGGTGGGAATGAAACAGCATAGAAACTATACTGGTGCTTGTGGATGCGATTTCCGTGACTCGTCTCATTCTGGGTTCCGCTTTTCACTTATGTTATGGATTTGAACGCGCGACAACAAGAAACTGAAGGATTTTACTGGATCACTGTTATGAAAATGATCCAATTTGCGCTTCCGCTTCGCCGTTCCCATGCCCCCATGCCGCCATGCCCAAAATCTGCAACCATGCAACCCAAACACATGAATCATAACCGTGAATCCATCGCCCGTAATGCAAAAAATACCCCTGGTTCCAACACCAAAGCAATCCCGATCCCAATCTCGCTCCTCTCTCCCCTCGGTCAATAGTCCTCCTCCTCCACCTTTTCCAGCGCTACACTGTTCGGCCCCGTCACCATCTCACACTCCTCCCTTCCAATCACCTCATAATTCCCCCAAATGTCGTGCACCCCATACCTTACTTCCGTACACCAACCCACCTCCTCCAGCTTCCGCATCATCCTCGCACACTGGCCCGTGTACCTAACGCGCCACCACCGCCTCACCCTATCCTCCTCAAACACTTCAAGGTCTTTGTCTTTCAACTTCAGCAACACGAATTCCACCTTTAGAGGTTGTGTATTTGCAATCTCTTTTACCGCGTTGACGCTCGCGATAAGCGACGTAAGACGCTCCCAATACCCGCCCAACGCATGGAACGACCCAAACCGGATCTTATCCTCACCGTGATTGATGTAGTACGTCGGCGGCAGCACCAGCCTGAATACCTGCAGATTCTCCAATGATCCGAGGCCGTCTATACATCGTCGAAACGAAGCGCGGTACTCCCAGCCGCGACGCTGGACCTTCAGCCCCATTCGCCGGAGGTACGTTGCGAAATGGACTTGTTGGGGGCCGCCCCAGCACACGCGTTCGCGGAACCACTGGTTCTGGTAGGTCGGGACTGCGAGATGCTCGAAGCCCGGGAACGGGACGTGGAGGGTGAGATGGCGGATCAGGAGCCAGTGTCTCGGGCGGACGGTGTTCATGAAGGCGTCGAGAACCATCCATGCGTTGATGCCGGAGAAGCGGAACTCGTTCTCGCCGTAGAAGACGGGCGCGGCTTCGGCGTGGATTTGGCGGCTTACGCGCAGGAGGCCGAGCGAGGGGGTTAGGGCGCGGTAGCGCTGGAAGGCTTGGGAGCGGCGGCGGTTGGAGACGTATTGGCTGTTGTCTTTTGAGTGGGGCCAGAGTTCGATGGGGGTGGGTTGATGGAGGATGTAGCCGTAGATCTTGAGGCGGAGTTCGGGTGGAAGGCGCATTAGGGGGAATGGTCCTCTGGGCTTGGGGGGTGGGTTAGTGGCTGCTCTTCACGTGGCGGAGCGGGTTGAGAAGAGGGTTTAGGCATACAGGAGGTTGAGCCCGCTTCCGTTCATTGTGAAGTTTAGTATACACCAAAGGAGGGTACAGTGTTTTGAGACGGATGGCCTCTTCCGGCGAATATGCTGACCATTCGCGCCATGGAGTGCTGCTTTTCCCCTGGACAGGAACAATGCACTCTGGGGGTCGACGTTGTTTGGCCCGTCGACGATGTGGAGGAACGTATATCTTCGAGCGGTCCACCGGTGGATGGTTCTGAGAAGTCATGGTGGTTGCTTGGCTCATGCTGAAAAGCTGTTTCTAGGAATGCCAAAGAAATGAATGGATCCAATTGTGCGCATGTCTTTGGAAAATGATGAGAAGCTGAAAGGTTTTGGGAACAAGACTTGTTGTCCTGCTGTAATGCTGTATGGCGGTCGCATTGTGGCGTCATTGCCATTCTTAAAGCTCTTGGTGGGGGAAGTGACCACTGGGGTACTCACGACACGGTGCCGGTGCTCACTGATCATGGCGATCGGTACTCACGATCCAGGGTGGAGGAAAACGCCCCACAGTATAGATTATTCAACAGCCTCCACACCCTGCTAGTATGTTAGTAGAAGTCCCTGATCGATCTGCGTGGGCCGTTCCGGTTCGATCTGCTTCTTCTTTCATACTTTTCTGGACCCTGGCAGCACATCTCGCCCCATGTGAGTGCTCATCTGCATATTGAATATACCTCCACAATGTCGTTTCGAATCGCATCCCAGGAGGGACTGTCGGGTGAGACTTGGTTTGAACTGTACAATTGCAAGACGAGGACTCGACTCAAGTTTTACAGCCAATGTCGCCTCTTCACAATACCAATGCAAGTTTTTTCGTGCCCTGTTGAAATCCGGTCTGGCGAACTTTGGTAACAATGATTGATGTGCGTCGCAGGGCGATCTCGAAGTTTATTCGTGGAGCATGGTCGAATATGAATGTGAACCTGAGAACGTCTAAGTTCGGTCACCCAGCTGGTAGAATACGCTTGACGCGAGGGAGCGCACCGAACTAGATGACTTAGTAGGTTTAGAACCTCAGCGAATCAGAGCCCTTTGTTAAAGCTCTATTCTGACGTACAGTGTTGAGGGATTCATAGATTTGCTCTTGCCTAGGCACCCAGTCAAAGCGCAACGCGAGCATGTAACACCTAACAAGAAGTCCTAGTAGATGAAGAACCTAAGTTAAACAAAGCCCTTCTCTGAAGGTCTATTTCGACCTACAATGGCAGGGCCTCACGGTCTTTTGTCACCTGGGTGCCGCTCTACCTACAAGATGTCAGTGGCGGTTGTCATCCCCAAATCCAAGTCTCCCCATTCGTAACGCCCGATCACAATCGAGTCTATGCTCCTTGCGCCAGGACTTCCATCTGGCCAAGTGTGGGGGTCATAGCACCAGACACGGAATCTGTGTAACTAGATGGGCAACCTGTAATATCGAAGTGGGAGAGCAGCTTCCGGAGCCGGTAACATGACTGGTGGCTTCTTGATATGTAGCGGCGAACAGACCAGTATGTAACCTCCAAACAGAGAGGTCTATACGACAGCTGCGATAGCTGGCAAGTCGAGTCAAGTGATGCAAACCGATATCGCATGTGTTGGCCATAGGCGCGATGGTTCACCGCGGAATAGTCATGTGGCTCGTGCGCACAGCGCCCGCCTCGTGCACGACGTATATTGTATGCGCACATGCATACATAGAACAAAGGCACTTGTTGTCTTTGTATAAACATCTCCTTTGTGTAGTGGCGCCTTCTCCTACATTGTGAATGAACGTCAACAGTGAAAGTGGGTGGGAGTGAAGAAGGCACCATGGGCGCTCTCGCGATGGCCTTAGCAGCAACCAAATGAACGGACTCACTTTCACACCCTCACCCTCACCCTCACGCGCGGCGCGAGAGCGCCTCCATGGCATATTCCGCGCTTCTCGGGGCTGGCCCTCGAGGCCAACCCTATTCTACCCACTCTCTTCAACCCTCCAACCCAGTGTCAAGGGGTCGCTCCATCCAACTCCTGCGCTGCGACTTCAACCTCGACCTGGACCTCAAGCTCAACCTCTTCTACTTAGGGTGTCCAAGCTTCGTCACAATGCCGTCCTTCGAAGGGCTTCTGCCGGTGCAGCTATCCCCTTCATCGGGTTCGTCGTCCTCTGAAGTGGCGCCTCCAATTGGACTATCCTCTCCTCCTTCGCGCATTTCGTCGGCGACTACCTTGTGCTCTGCGACGGACAAGATCGAGAAAGATGACCAACTACCTGGCGACGCTCGCCCCGGAACTCATGCGCGTACGACGTCGAAGGAATACCAAGCCGAATTGCGGAGGATGACCAAGGAATGGCTTGGTTCTCCGATTACGTCTCGAGGGTCTGAAGCTATCATGTACCCGAGCTGGACTGGGTTCGGCAAGTCCTGCGTGA
This sequence comes from Westerdykella sp. P71, assembly GCA_019022765.1. NCBI lineage: Eukaryota > Fungi > Ascomycota > Dothideomycetes > Pleosporales > Sporormiaceae > Westerdykella > Westerdykella sp. P71. Next base: position 9,456 of record JAFHBW010000151.1, on the reverse strand, counting down.
ACAAGATGACCAGCGACGATTTCAAGGCCTCTGTCTTATGCACCGCCCGGGTAACCACGCGCGACTTCAATCCACCGCTCATGGAACGCACCTATCTGGGATTCGACCAGCCGAAAGCTGTTCCAAAGCCGCAAGCGCGCCCAATGCCAGTCGTGCGCCGCGCCGATCCTCCTGTGGAGCCTAGTTCGAACAATTCGTGGTCCACCGTTGCTTTATCGGAAGACAGCCAGTCTCAGTCCACGGAGTTCACGTTTGGAAGGTGTCAGATTAAGAAGACCGCCACCACATCTCTCCTTACGCAGTCGATTCGGAGCCCAGTCGAAGTACCCAAGAAGACAATCAGTCCCCTGGGCTTCTTCGCGAAAGCCCATGCCGAAGCCAAAGCCAACGGCGGAAAGTCAGTCCTCAGTGCTTCGATGCTTCCTTCGGCATTCGACTCTGACAGCAAGGACGAGGAATCCGAGGAGGCTACCCAGAAGCCGGTCAATACCAATGGCCGAAAGCCAGTCAATACCAATGGCGGAAAGCCAGTGCTCAGCGCTTCGATGCTTCCTTCGGCATTCGACTCCGATAGCGAGGACGAGGAACCTGAGTAAGTCTGCTATTTCAGTCGCCATCTGACCTCATGTTTCCTAACTCTTCTTTGTAGGGCTTAAGCAAGCAAGGACTGTGCGGAACAAAGCGAACAATGAGATGAATCATGACAAAGAAACGAAGCGACGAATTGACGAATTGACGAACGTGAATGGAAATAGCATGGGGGGAACTTGAATGAGATGGAATTTGCATGGAATCGACGATTTGACTGCGGCCTATGGACCTTGGGTGGACTGGGTGGCCGCCTACGAGAGCCCAGTGGATGTTACTTGCTTTGGAGCATGTGGAGGCGGAATATGTACGGCTTGTCTTTGATATGTGCTTAGGCTCCGAGGCTGGATGATGGGATGGAAGAGTCTGTTGCATGGGACTCCAATTCACTGGTGGGGTTGGTAAGGCTTGGCGACGATGTCTCAAGGTTCTCAAGTGGCCCAAGCTCCACTGTGTGACGGCAGAGCATCATCAGACACTCATTTTTATGACTTTACACTTCATTCTTGCGCATCATTTGCATAGCAACAATGGAGCGATCTGTATTTTCAGCGTGTGCCCGTGTGTTTTGTGCCTCCACTTTGCCACAATCCTGCCGAACTTCTCTTCGTCGCATGCCCTACTCAGCAGCAGTGCGCCCCAAAGCATATCGATGTCTGCATAGTACTCCGGTCGCAAGACTCGCCTCCATGCCACCGCCCAACACGACCGACCGCGGTCCGAAGAGTAATGAAGACACTCAGACCGACTTCGGAGAGCTCGACGTCCTGCGGAATACTGCACCACCGGCCACTGCGATCGACAATTGCACGGAAGATGGATTTGCCCTGAACAATGATATGAAGATATATGGAAGCGGTCTGTTCCTGGTAGGAGGAGAGGCGTTTCGCTGGCGGCCATGGCTACGGGAAGACCGCAAAGAGGGAACAGTTGCGCAAGGCAGAGTCGGCGAGGGTGCCATGTCTGGAAGGCTAGAGAATGCGAAGAGGCAGTGGGATGTGCCCAAGGAAGCATGGGGTGTGCTAGACCTGGTATGGCCGAAGCCTGGTATGCTGAGCGTCTCTTTGCCACTGGAGTGTGATGTGAGCCACTTTCTGACGCTTGTCCCAGATCTCCTCATTATCGGAACGGGCCCTAGGGTTGTTCCCATCTCCCCGGAAGTGCGTCGCTACCTCAACGATCTGGGCATACGCCTGGAGATCCAAGATACTCGGAATGCTGCCGCTCAGTTCAACCTCCTAGCCACGGAACGGGGCGCAACGCAGGTCGCGGCCGCCCTGATACCCCTCGGATGGAAGGAAGGACGATGAGAGCCACGCAGTAAAGAAACATCTGGTCATCTTTGCCAACTGGACCTCTTGTAGTTCAGCGACGATATATCTGCAACTTCACCAACGAACACTTGCGTACCATACTGTACAGCGATCTTCTTGGAGGCTCAGCATATACCCAACATGTGTCAAAATGCATTTCCACTTCACGGAATATAATCAGCAGCCTTGTCGGTAGACTTTCTTCGATTCGTGCATCCCTCGTCGCCTCCTTCTAGATTTTCTTCCCCATGAAAATAGTAGCAAGAAAGAGACGCTGCTTCCTCGACTGCTTCACCACAGCAGGCGCCACTCTCTCTGACGTATCTATATAGCTCACCTTCTCGACCAGCGAACACCTTCTACTCTCACTTCAACATACTTTCTATCGTTCACATTACTATCAAGCTATCGCGCTCTTACACACTAGCTCGTCATGAGCCATGGGACCAGACCCACTCTGGGGGCGCCTCAGGTACCTCCCAACGGCCAACTGAACCCGCACCACCAAGTCCCCCAGCAGCGATCGCCGCGCGAGTTTCCACCCCAGCATCGCCCCGCTCAGCAACGACCACCGCGGCAATATCTACCACCCCCGCGATCGGACGATGGGGCACTTGAGCCTGTCCCGGAAGAGTCCTCCCCAGACTGTCAATACGAAGAAGGCTCGAATGCCAACCCTGAACCCCCCACAAGCCAACCCCGACCCGCCCAAAACGCACCCCCCGACGACTCCTACGAAGGTTTCCAAAGGCGCGTCCGCGAACTGGAAGCGAAGATGGCGGAGGACGAAGAGCGATACAAAGGCCTCCACGAATTCTAGATGAATACGCGCGACAAGGAGGGGCGCAGGGCGTATACCTGGGACATCAGCCTGCTGTACAACTGGTACATGGATCCGCGGTATGCGTCTGCCGTCCCCTGGGTGTATCCGCAGCCGCATCGCATCGGGAGCGGACGGGGCCCGCACGCGTATGGGACGCCCTGGTTTCGCCGTGGCCATATGCTTGGGGATCAGGGGAAGGAGATGTTGGGGTGGTGGCCGTTGGGCGAGAAGCTGGGACTGCACCCCGAGTGCGAGAATCGCCCCGACTATCGGCTTTGGAATGCACAGGTGAATGGCGGGAGGAGGGGGACGAGGGGATCTGGAACGAATGCGGAGGGTGAGGGGGAAGCGCCGCCGCCGCCGAGCAGACCGCCGTACCAGAGGCGGTGCTATCAATATGGAGAGCAGGAGAAGAAGAGTCCCGAGTCCAAGGTGATGTTTGCGCGGCCGGCGCATTTCCGACCGGATTCGCCGCCACGGTGCGTGAAGAGGTTGCGCAGGGTGTTGACGAAAGTGGGGTTGTTGGTCCTGGAGCATAAGGAGATGGAGGGGGAGAAGGAGAGCGAGAGGGTGTATGTGTGGGTCTGGATGTTGTGGGGGTGGTGGGGGAGGGAGAAGAGGAAGAGGAGGAGGGAGGGGAGGGAGAGGAGGCCCCGGGGTGCCGTGTGGGATTTGGATGCTGGTGTTGGGTTCTCGTGAGGTTGGGTTTCTTGCGGAAGGCCCGGAAGGGGGGGGGGGATGGGGTGTTGCTTTCACGGTGGTGTGGGTTGGAGATTCGTTCGTTTTCCACCAAAAGGGGATGGCGATGGGTCCATGGTTTTTCGTATGGCGAGCTTTTGGTGTCGAGATGGGATTTATTTACCGTATAGATGTTTAAATGACAGACGTGCTGTCTCATTCTGGATATCGTTGTGTTTTGATTTGTTGGTCTGTGGATAACTTATGTTGGACGTGATACAGCCGATTCGATGGGCCAAAAAGGCACGTTCGTTTTGCGGTGAACATGCTGGATGCTTCATGGAAGGAACTGGAATTCTAGTAAAGCGATGGACTTTGTGTACATTTTCTGCTTCTCACTTGTCTAGGTGGAGTATCGAGCGTATGTACTTGTACTTACGGTGGACGTTATCTACTAATAGGGGCATTTCATGCTTCCAAGGTTTGATACTGTATACAAGACAGCATAAGGCCGGTGCTATTGTATTACGCCTCCTTCCTACCTACATCTTCCGTTGCTCCTGTCTTGTCTTGCCGTCCTGTCTTGGAAAAACCCGCGCCAATCCATTGAATGCAAATAGGCAAGGCAAAGGGGAAAGGGGAAAGGCAACGCTGGCTGTATGCGGGACCCTCCGAGTCAGTCGGGCTTATATACTACTTACTCACTTCCAATTCCCGTCTATCTCGAAAATTTCGATTTCGATTTCCAACGATTTTCCAAATCCAATCCACTTCTCCATCTCCCTCCCATCTCCCTCCTCCCCCATCACCGCCTAGGCAACGGCCCATTCCCCACCGACGCGCCCCCTCCCACACCTCCATGCCCATTCCCATTCCCATGCCCACCCGCGCCCACAAGCGCCGGCGTCCTACTCCCGTCCCCCATCGGCGTCGGCGCCCGACTCGGCACCGCACTCCGATTATGCGCCATATGCGCCCTCACAAGATGGCCCGCCGCGAGCGCCGCATTCAGACTCAATTCGCCCGCCAGCACGGCCGCGCCGATGATGCGCGCCAGCAGCCGCGCGTTGTCGCCAGGGGACGTCGGGTGTGCGCCGCGGACGCCGAGCAGGTCGAGCATGGCGGATTGCGGCTCGAGGATCGTGCCGCCGCCGATGGTGCCGACTTCGATGGAGGGCATCGAGACGGAGATTTGGAGATTGCCGTTGAGGCTGTAGGACTTAAGTTAGCGGTTGGGCTTTGCTGTGGGGGGGGGGAGTTGGGGTTGGAAAGGGAGGGAAAGACGGGGGACTCACTTCCTCATCACCGTGATACAATTCGAGCTCTCGACCACCTGCGCCGGATCCTGGCCCGTTGCCAGAAACACGGCGGCCACGATGTTCGCGGCGTGGGCATTGAAGCCGCCCATGGACCCCGCCATCGCGCTGCCGATGAAATTCTTGTTGATGTTCAGCTGCACGAGACTGTCCACATCCGTCTTGAGCACGCTCTTGACGATGTGCCCGGGGATAATCGCCTCAGCGACGATCCCCTTGCCGCGCCCATCGATCCAGTTAATCGCCGCGGCCTTCTTGTCCGTGCAGTAGTTGCCCGAAACGCTGATGATGTCCATGTCCTCAAACCCCTCCTGCGCCATGACGCTCAGCGCGTGCTCGACGCCCTTGGAGATCATGTTCATGCCCATGGCGTCGCCCGTCGTCGTCTTGAACCGGATGTACAGGTTCGTTCCCGCGATGGCCGTCTTCATCGTCTGCAGCCGCGCGAAGCGGGACGTCGAATTGAACGCGTTCTTCATGATGCGTTGGCCCTCTTCGGAGTCGAGCCAGAGTTTCGCGGCGCCGGCCCGGGCGAGCGATTCGAAGGCCACGCAGGGCCCGCGCGTCATGCCGTCGGCGGTGAGGACGGTGGTGGCGCCGCCGCCCGCGTTGATGGCTTTGGCGCCGCGGGAGGTGCTGGCGACGAGGACTCCTTCGGTCGTCGCCATGGGGATGAAGTAGTTCTGGCCGTCCACCATCAAGGGGCCAGCGACACCGAGGGGGAGGGGGAGGAATCCGACGACGTTCTCGCAGCAGGCGCCGTGGACGAGATCGTAGTTGTAGTCCTTGTAAGGCAGCTTAGACCTCTCAAGGAGCGTCGACGTCTCGCGCGTAGCGTGGGTCCGGGAGACGAGGCCGCGACGGATCTTGACGGCCCGCGTCTTGTCGCCGAGGGTCTTTTCCAGCGCGTATCCGGGGATCTTTCCAAGCACCGCGAGCTCGATGAGTTCCTCGTCCGTCATCTTGTGCGTTTGCTTGTCCTTGAGCATGCGCTCGAGAACTTCCACGGGTCGATTGGGTTCCTTTTGCTCTTCCTCGGTCAACGGGGTATGCGGACGTTGTGGTTCCGCGGGGGGCAACTCCGGGACAGATTTCGTGAGCGGCTGGACGTTTCCACGTGCGACTTGCTTCTCGGGACCGGGCGTGATGGGCGGAGAGGGCATATGTTGATGGGGAATACCGATCGTAGCGGACGGCGGTGCACCCTCCTGGACCTCGGAGGCCTTCGGGGGTTCGAGGGGCTGATGCGGCTCCTTGATGGTCCAGCGCGCGGCGTTGAAGAGGTAGCCGTTCAAGACGACGCTCATGACGAGCGCCGCGATGATCCACTTGCTCAGGAACGGGTCTTCCAGGCTCTTGAGAACACCATCGACGAGTTGGGTGCTGATGTTCCCACCGAGGTGTGACCCTGTCTCAGAAAGGGTGGGCTCGCCATAGTGGACAGAGGGATACTCCAGCTCGTACTTGATGGGGGTGAATACGGTGACCTGAGTGGGAGTAGCGCTCTTCCTCGCCTGCTCGAAGATGGCCTCCAGCCCGCTGCCTGCAACCTTGAATGGATCCAGCGGAGGCGATGCGCCAACACCGGAGATATGCGACGGCCTGGCGCCGTGCATGCCGAAGCGCAGAGTGACCAGGTTCAAAACATTGACAAGCACGAATCCAACGACCATGAGAACCTTGAACTTGGGCACCGTGAAGGTCTTGCCGAAAATCGTGGTCGTGGTGCTCCGCTTCTTGGGGTCTACAGCGGAATTGGGCCAGTCGTTGTTGGACGCGACATTCTCGGCGACGGACCGGCTCACTCCATCGTCCTCTAGAGCTCTGCGGAGAGCAACATGGCGCTTGATACGGTTGATTTCGAGCTTGATGGTGAGGATAGCCGTGAAGAAGGTAAGCAGCATGACAGCGTCGAACAGCAGAATCCAAGCTCCCAAGAAGCAGAACTGACGCAGTCCACCCTGGATCCCGGACATGGCGCCAGCAACCAGGATGGCAATCTCAAAGAAGTAATCCCGCACAATCTCATATCCGACCTGCTTGATGGCCTTCTGCACGGCGTTCTGGATGGTGAGGGAATCGCCCTTGGTACCTTCGGCGTTCCTGCGCGCGTCGATGGAGGCGGAGAGCACGGCCTTGGTGAGCACAATGGGCTTTTCGAAGCCGATGATGACGACCAGGAAGGGGAGTCCTTCGGATAGGAGAACCATGTTCATGGGGACCCCGAGACAGACGGTAACCAGGAGGGCGAGGACGAAGGCGAAACCGGACTGGATCAGGACGGTCGCGGCGAGCCAGAAGTTGGATCCCAGGCGGCGCATGGCGAGGAAGAGGGAGACGAAGGTCAGGTGCATGGCGAGGTAGCCGAGGGCCATGATGATGATGTCGCCCGTGTCGGCATTCTGGTCGCGATGGATTAGTTCTCTGTGAGCCGCCGCCGATTACGAGTACGTACCTTCAACAAGTCCACAAACGAGACCCAAGACTCCTTCACCCAATTGCGAATCCCGCCCGGCGAGCTCCCGCTCCGTGCGGCCTTCATAATCCACTTCTTCTCCTCGCGTGTACCCGCTTCTTCGGAGCCGTGGATTTCAGACGCCTCCTCAGGAGCAGGAATCTCCTGCATAGCGGCGAGGAATTCGGGCGCATCGGCGTAGGGGATGGAGAAGGCCAGCGAGCTATCGGAGGAGATGGTGGAGAAGGAATTGGAGGAGCTGGGGAGCAGTCTCGCGGATACATTGCTAGGGAAGGCATTTCCGGAGGGTGCGCTGTTGATGTTGCTCGAGTCGGGGAAGACGAGCGTGATGAGTGCGAGATCCTGTACAGACTGTTTCGAGCGTTAGAACCATTCTCCCTTAACCAAACGCAAATCGGCACTGAACATACCGGCTCCACCTTCGCGCCAAACCCAGGCTCCACCGTCTCAGCCTCCCACTTCCACCCCGTCTCCTCGCCAACCCTCAACTTCTGGCTCCCAGCCAACAGCGTATTGAAATCCACCTTTCCCGAGCTCTTATCCGTGGCCCGGTCGAGCAGCCCCTGATCCAGGACCCCCAGGTACGAATAACTCGCCACACAGGCGATCATGACAATGGTGTGGATCGGGTGCGTGCACGCCTTCTTCGCAACCCACAGCAGGACGGGGCCCAGGTGGCGGTCGTACCATGCCGGGTTGCGGACGTTGTCCGTCGCCCCTGGGCGCTGGAACTTGGACGTCAGGATGCCGAACATGGCGCGGATTTTTCTCGCGGTGTACGGCGGAGGACGGAGATGGTGTCAAGGAGAAAGAGAGGAGTTTGTGGGAGTGTTTCTTAGAGAGTCGCGGGCATGGGGTTACGCGTTCGCAGAGGCTGTGCGGGTTGTTGTATCTTTCGGAGGGAGGTTTAGGGGGGCGTGGACCCTACGAGCAACTTGCTGGAGGGGTGGAGGGAGGGGAAGCGTGAAAGATAAGGGACCTGCATATGCATATGTTAGAATACATGGAAATCCCAATTGAGGATGTCCCCTTTCGTTGAAATTCCGAGCACTCACCAGAACCGGCGGGGAAGGGGGCACGCTACTGGAGCGATCAATCGGCAGCAGTATAGGACGAGAGGAAGGTAGGAGAATGGGGGATTCGGAGTCCTACACACCCTGAGAGAAATGCGGAGAAGAGGGGAGAGCGTCCACGGAGGACAATTGGGGGGGAGTGGAGAGAGAAGGGTGGAGGTGGTCAGCAAAGAGGTGCAGGTGCAGTTCTGTGGGCTTCTCCAGGTCCAGGTCGCGGGCCGTGTGGTGCGGCTTTGCGGCGAGGGCGCGTGCGCTCTCCTTGGTTCAAGAAACTTTTCCTACCGTGGAACCAGGGTCTGCCGTGCCAAGCCCCCTTCCCCTTCACCGCTTTGTGAACCCCCAGTCCCTCTTATCAGATGGATGGTCTCCTCTCCTGACGGGACAAAGGAGCGTCGCATGCTGTTGCGCCTACTATTGTCTGCTTGCGGCCACGCGCTGGGTGGTGAGGCGGGGACGTACACGAGGCAGGAAACAAAAAATCGATGATGCCGCGGTCAGCCTGCAGCCAGAAAGTTGGGGAAAAAACGGCGACGTCAACAGGGCTGATCGCAATCAATGACGCCACCACCGCCACAGTGCCGCGCCGCATTCACGCGTGGCAGCCACGTGACAGACATAAACACTGCAATACTATACTATAGACTGAAGAGTGCAATTGTGACACCTGGAGTTGGAAAAGGTTTAGAAGTTAGAATTGAATTGTTTGTGTACTGGAATATATCGCACAGTACTGGTATCACATGGTTTCCTTCCTCCAGGGCCTTCCAAGTTCCTCAGTCCGTAAACCCCAAGGCGGAGAGAAAGCCCCAGCTCCAGTCCCTTCAGTAGGAGCCCGAATCCCCCCTTGAAAACGCCATTATACGCCTCTGTCCCATCCCATCTCTCCCTCCTCAATCAGATAATCCCCTTGTTCCTCAACAAGACGACCGCCACCACAATCCCGGCGACCAACGCGGCAAACACCAGCCAAAACCCCCAACACATGCACGTCCGCTTGCTCTTCTTGCGCCGCTGCTCCTCGAGCCAGCTCTCCCTGTTGCCCGGGTCAGCCGAGATGTCCGTCCAGAACTTGAAGCCGCGCGAGGCCGGCCGGTTGCTGAGGCCGAGGGTTAGGTTCGAGGCGTTGAGCCGCGTGTTGCGGTAGAAGGAGCGGTTGGATCCGCGCTTGGGTTTGGAGAGGCGGCGGGGG